>QODF01000263.1:196838-426379 GCA_024372805.1 Oostethus manadensis
ATTTAAAGACCACAACCTTTAAAAGGCAAAAATGTGCATTCAATGTAAATTTCTCTCAGGTACTCAGACTGTCCTGATCTGGCAAAGGCGAAAAAGCTTTCTCTCTTTGAACGCTTTAAGCAAGGTCTTTCGCGGTGAGCCATTGCTCCTGAGATTGGATGCGGTAAAACAATCATTGAAACTTCATTCACATGCCCTGAGAGTTATGGAAGCAAAAAGTCAAGACTTAAGTAGCAGAAATTTTGCGGACATTTTGCAAACAGCACATAATGACTCCCACTGCAATTTGTTTTAAAGCAGGGGTCTCAAACTCGTGCCATGGAGGCCCGAGACCCTGCAGGTTTCCTTTCCAGCCGGTCACTACAGAAGGTGATTTGAATGATCAACACCTCCTTTAATTTGCGGGAAGGAGCTCCTCAATCAAAGCACCTGCTGGAGAAACTGGTTGAGGAGGAAACCTGCAGTGTCTCAGCCCTCCTTGGGGCAGGTTTGAGTCACATGTATTGGAGCAGGAGTCTCAAACTCGTGCCATGGAGGGCTGAGACCCTGCAGGTTATCTTTCCAGCGGGTCACTATAGCTAATGATTTCAAAGATCAACATCTCTTTGGAGGTCATTTTAAGCACCTGCTTTAGTGACCGGCTGGAAAGAAAACCTGCAGTGTCTCGGCCCTCCATGGCACGAGTTTGAGACCCCTGTTTTACAGGATGCGATTGCAGGTAATGTCCCACAATAGAACCAGGATATTGCTGTCAGTTTTTTGTGTCCTTTTTTGCTTCCAATGTCCAGGATTCTATAATCAATTCTTTCATCAAGAAAAGATCAAATATTAGCCATGATTCATTTTATCCTCACTGTACTTGGGGGGGCTGGGGATAGGGAGGGTTAGGGTTGGGAGTTAGGCTTAGGGGTTAGGCTCGGGGGGTTTGGGTTAGGACTAACCCGCGGTCCAACACTTCAAACAGTGGAGTTTCCATTTGACCTATGACTGAGAAGTTCAGTGGAACAGGAGTCACCAACATTTTTGAGCCCCAAATCCCTGGTCTCGCTGTGAACCTAGGCAAAATCTAAAGACATGAAGTCCACCCTGAACAGCGCTTGCACTGAACGTACAATTAGGGAATTTACAACAGCAATCGACAAACTCCCAAAGATCGAGAGGTCGATTGACGGGTTGGCGACCCCTGCAAGATCCTTGTAAAGACCCCTGCAGCTTCAGGTAACGTATGATGTAGATATGTATACATATTTACATATCTGGCCTGTGAAATAATAAATATCATAGGAAATAAAGTGCATATTTATAGGACATCCTGTAAGAGCACATACTGTACTTAGTAGGGATGTTACCAAGAAACTGATTCGACCGGCTATCCAGTTTGAGGAGCTAACAGATGCACCGGAAGAAGACTCCGGCATTGATACCAATCAGCCATAAATCTTCAGATGAATGGACAAACTAACACGTCTGACCGTGAAAGTTTGCAACGTCTTTGGATTGATTTCAAGAAGGGTGCAAAACCGGACCAGCTCGACCAACAGAGGCGAGTATGGCAGACTTTTCTGTTTGTGATCACTTTGAAATGTTGCGTCTGAAGTGCTGAAAACGCTACGTATGGGACATGTTAATACATAAATGCTCCAAATCCTAAATTAAGTGGTATACAAAATATAAATCTGGGCAGTGGTCGAGGACGGGTGTCCGGGCGACCTGGTCTCCGGCGGCCAAATCTGGTTCTTGGGAGGATGCCTCCCGGGCGCCTCCCTGGTAAGGTGTTTCGGGCATGCCCAGCCGGGAGAAGGCCCCGGGGAAGACCTAGGACACGCTGGAGGGACTACGTCTCACAGCTGGCCTGGGAACGCCTTGGTGTCCCTCCCGGTGGAGCTGGAAGAAGTCGCTGGAGACCGGGAAGTCTGGACTTCCCTACTGAAATTGCTGCCCCCGCGACCCGGACCCGGATAAGCGGACGAAAACGGAATGGAATGGAACAAAATATAAATATAGAATGTAAAATATCAATCGATCAGTCTCTTTTTGGTCTGCCTAAAAACAAATACCTTTGACCTTCTTGTATTGCAAAACCCCGCAGTCCATAAGGGTGGATTGTTCCATGCAGGGCAGAACAAACGGTCTAGTATCCCACTGTGTACCGTTGCATCCCAATTGTTTACAGACACCAGTCAGAACCGACCCTCAATGGAATGCTAAAGACATAAAACCATCAGTGCGTTAGATTGTGGGTATCGTGTCCTACCTGACTTTTGTGGTGAACTGAACGCCTGTCTTGATGACAAGGGGTTTCTGTGGGTATGTGGGCATACAGGGCTGCTTCTCCACCACGAATGAACTGAAAACAGAGCACAAAGTCGAAGATAATAGACCTGGCTGGGGGGAGGGAGGGGTTGGACATTTTATTGGCTCAATAAACTCAACTTCCTGCAGTTGGTCAGGTGTAGGTTCAGGCACGCTACGAGGTCAGCTGACCGCTTGAACAAACTGAATGACCGGGTTATTGCATCTATGGGTTTTTTCTTCCGTCCAAGAAAATATTGCAGTGTAGGACCTTTTTTTTGGCGGGGCAATGCATTTACCAAAACATCTAGAGACCAAATGTCTTTTATAACTTGGAAACATACTTCCTTGAGGGTTTTCTGGTGGAAACCTGCCAAGGAATAGACAAGCCATCCCCATGGAAGTGGAAACGAGCATTCTAAAAAGCTCCAGAGAGAGGAGAGACCCCCGATACCCCGATACCGGCTGCACGTTTGGCGTCAACTCTTCAACTGTCAGGACTGCCATCACTAAGTAGAATGATCGGATCCCTGAGCACATTAAAGGATCTGCTCCTATGCAAGCGACTGAAGACAGTACTAGAAAACTACACTACACAATCTACACAGACTTAGGGTGTGTGATTATACGACTTGTGTGACCTTCTTGGTACCTCTTGATGAGGTGATAAATGAGGTATTTAACTCTTTCCTCCATCTGGGGTTTTTGGAAGGGGATGGGGTCACTGTCATAGGTGACCTTCAAAACCAGCTCCCCCAGTTTGTCCAGCTGCCGCTTAATCTGGAAGAGACACTGGGCTGTCAGAGTAAACCTGAAAGGGGGCGGAAACAGATTTGTGTGTTAGTTTTACTTCATTAAATGTGACACGTTCATGACTGTGCATGTCCTGGACTGTGACTTTATATATGCTGTTTGGGAACGCACAAAGTAGGGGTGTAGGACGGGTGCGGGATTTATATCAAAGGGATAGTGTACATTTTTTGACATGAAGTTGTATGACATCCCCATCAGCAGCGTAGCGGATCAAAAGTGACTTACTTACCCCCCCTACTTTGTCCGATGAGCTGAGTTCTGGTCATGATTTCGATGGTGGGGCCACTTAAGTAAAGAGTTTGGCTTTTCAAAACAAAAGAGCAATACATTTGCATCACAAAAAACGCCTCCTCGAAAAAAATCAGATGTCACAACCGCTTGGCGTTACTTTCTCGCATGTTGTTTGGAGAAACCAGCGTCTTCACTTAAGCGGCCCCACCGACTAACTACGTTCCTCATCACCGATATCTGACCAGAACTCGGTTCAAGTGGGGTTAAGTCACCGTTGATGGGGGTGTCATACAACTTCATGTCAAAAAATCTAAACTGTCCCTTTCAATAAAGAGCCCGAGCATAATTTTCAGTGTGTCGCAGTCAATGTAGAATGCAACTATTACCAGCTCTGCAGCTGGTCCACACTGATGAGCACCGGGCTCCCAATGGCAGCCAGTTGCTGTGTCCTTTTCCAGTCCTGAAGCTCGGGAATGAGCTGAGAAGTCATCATGTCGTCAACCTCCCGGATGACAACCGCCATCTTTGACAGAATCTCCTACCAAATGAATGAAAGAAAATTCAGCTCATGTGTATGAAGGTCTGGTGATGGGGTTTATTTTCTAATACATGCTGATGCTTTTCCTTTCCTAAAAGATGCACCATTTGGAACATACTGTTGCAAAAATCCCTGTTAGGGTCCTGGGCTTTTTATAGTTTTCCCATTCTAGTTTGACCTTCACAAAAGCATTCTAAAGGACAAAAGGAAGGGACAACTGAACATTTAAGGTTACTTCTACATTCCGTGAAGACTTGTCTGTTTGAATTTGGTTTCCCACCTTCTTTGTCAAAATGCCGGCACCTGCAACCTTAATTGGCTTGACTTTGGTTTATTGAGGAGAGTTCAAGAAAAAAACTCATGGCAAAACAGGCAGGTGGTGTCCGTGTGATGGTTCACGACCACATCATGTCTTTGGCATGGGTTGGTGAATTTTTTGGGTTTACGACTTTTTGTCCCATAACCCACATGATTTTTGAACAAATCTGTCTGACGCCAGCAGCGATGGCTCAACAATCCGACTGCGTCCGAAGAGAGAAAGATTTTTTGCCTTTGCCATCAGGAGATCATGAGAGTGTGAGTACCAGACAGAAAAGGACAATGACTCCACATTTTTGATGCGGTCTTTTACAGGCTGTGGTCTAAAACTTGTGCTCAATTCCTTGCTCAGAACATATTTTCTCTCACTCTCATTCTCCGATCCAGCGGTGCAAGATAACAATTCTTGGCACGTTTCGCGCACAGTTTATGTCCTACCTTCCGTTTCGAGTCCAGTATGTTAAGTATTTCTTGCAGTGTCGTAACTTCACGTTTCATCAGGTCAGAGTTCCTTTCTGTGGGGTCTGCCGCACACCAGTACACACCGTGTTCCATTTACAGAAGTTGCAATATTTTTGACGGCCGGGCGCAGAGCTCACCTCGAGACTGAAGGCTCTTGTAGCGGAAATCAAAATCATCCTGCATGTCCTCCACGTATTTCACTCCCTGGTCCATCAGCTACGCACAGTTTGGTTTTGTGTATGTAGTAACTGTATATAATTCAATAATGAATTGTTTTTCTGGGTATAGTTACTTGCACACTTCCCCTGATGAGCCCAATTCTGCTGTCCATGTTCTTCTGCCTCTCGGAGGAATTCTGCAGTGACTTCTCCAGCGGACCCTGTTTGCGGTAAAAAGTTCAGAAACGACGTAACCAATGTGCTTAGAATACAAGCATTGCACGGTAAACTATGCACAATGTTGGCCTCCAACAGTTCTGTTCATAACTTTGCTAAGGCGTTGAGGCGGTCCAGTTCGGTGGCCTTAGGACCTTGTCTCTGCTACTCACCAACGATGTGGCCCTGATGGCCTCTTCAGGCTGTGAACTTCAGCATTTACTGGGATTTGCAGCTGAGTGGGACGCTTCTGGGATGAGACTCAGCACCTCCAAATCCGAGGCCATGGCTCTCAGTCGGAAACGGGCTGGGAGCGTGGTCTTGAGGTCAAGTATCTCGAGGATTTGTTCATGTGATCACACAGACGGATCGGTGCAGCGTCTGCCGTAATGCGGTCGCTGTTCCGGACCGTCGGGGTGAAGAGAGAGCCGAGCCGGAAGGCAAAGCTCTCTGTTTACCGATGGATCTACGTTCCCACACTCACCTATGGTCATGAGTTATGGGTCATGACCGAAAGAACGAGATCTCGGATACAAGCCGCGGAAATGAGTTTCCTCGGAAGGGTGGCTGGACTCACCCTAAGAGATAGGGTGAGGAGCTCGGCCATCCGGGAGAGTAGAGCCGGTTTAGGTGCCTCGGGCATCTAGTCCAGACACTTCCCTGGTGAGGTGTTCTGGCCATGCCCAGCTGGGAGAAGGCCAAGGGGATGACCTAGGACATGCTGGAGAGATTATGTCTCACAGCTGGCCTGGGAACATCTTAGGGTCTCCGCGGCGAAAGATGAAAAAGGTGTTCGGACCCGGATAATTGTAAGAAAATGTAATGGAAAAAATGGTTTCTCATTTGCATAGCTTTAAGGCACTCAAGCACTCTGACACTGTTTCCGCTTTCATCTACTCAAGACGCAGCATCAGGAGCAACCGGGGTGTCAATACCTTGCCCAAGGGTACTTCGCCATGATCACAGAGGATCGAACCAGCAGTCTTCAGGTCGGGAGACCACCGCTCTTACCATCTGAGCCGTGCAGCCCCAGTCTTCAAGCTACCGAGAACGCACTTGATGAGCGGTGAGCAAACGAAGCGCTCACTACCTGAGTAAAGGGAAACATGCTAACCTTCCAGTACAATGATTGGCTGGGTTGAGGGTAACGGCAAAATGATTTGCTGTAATTCACTGAGTGTAACCAGCTGACTTTAAATGAGAGGAAGTGCATACAGTCAGTTGAACCACAGTCACTTATTGGGCAGGACCATTCATACAGCCAAGTGGGTGTGACTGGCATGTGCCTTTTTGTTTTTATAACTGGACTAGGTGCACAATTGAGAGAGGGCGAGCTCTCGTGGCGAGCCACGGCGATGGCCACCACTAGGGGGCGCCTTGCCGTGGTCTAGCGGTTAAAAATGATTGAAAATTAGGAATAAAGACAAGAATAAAATGTCATGAGGTTAGAAAATAAAAGAGTCATCCAATTACTGCACAAGTAAAGTAATACAGTAAATGTCAGTGAAGCGCCTTCTGGTGGTGGCCAATGCTGTGGTCTGTGTGGTCGATGGTGTGGCGTTACGGGTAAAAAGTATTTTTAAAATGAGGAATACAAACAAGAGTAAAATATCGTGAGGACATAAAATTAAATAGAAATCAAATTACTGCACAAGTAAAGTAATACAGTAAATGCCAGTAAAAAGGCCACAAAATGAGCTTGCATTTCTTGAATAATTGCCCTCCGAAGAATCCAAAATATGCTTCCTATTTCTCTTCAGAGCTCCCATTACTGTCATGTTTGTTTGGGTGGCACAGCTCACTTCTTGCTAGCCGCTCTTATTTAGCAGCAGCACCTCTGGTTGAGGAAAAAATCGGGACTTTCCACACAAACCTGTTCTTCCACGCGAGCGCCGGAGAGGATCCTCCGCTCTTCTCTGAGGCAGTTGGAGACGGCTTGGGCCAAGGCCACCGGGTGACTGGAGTATTTTACCTATTGATCCCAACACAGAGAATGTTTCATGACACGAAAAGAAACCAGGTTTTTGTTCCAGGGGGGGGTTCACCACAATTATTTGGTAAACTGTGAGTGTGGCCATCAGCCGGTAGCGGCTCTGCATTGGATTACCCGGGCGAGAACCCTTCCTTTTTTTATTGAAGCTTGGCACAATAATCCCTAATGACAATCCCTGTTGATACAGTAACCCTAAAACTCAACTAATTCAGCAACACACACAAGCACCAGTCTTATTTATGTCCTAAATGGCTTACTTACTTACTTATTATGTCCACTATATTGGGTAATATGAGTGTAAATGTGACTGTAGGGGTGTTATTCCTTGTTTAGAGGGCTCTAATCGTTTTAAAAACTGCATTTATTAGGTCAAAAACAGGTTTTCTTTGCTGCAACTATGAAAATATTTGGTTTAGAATTAGAGAACCCTACTCTGTGGAACGTCACGTATCACGGTCAGATCTGGAACCGAATGTAAAAGCGGTGTAAAATATGGTGGTGACAATTCTCAACCGCTTCTTCTTCCTGCCAGTGCGGGACATGTAGACTATCTTTCAGGACTTGCTCAAGGAATTCTCCCATTTTCCATAATTGAACATTTTCTGTGATGTTTTCTCATTTAAAAGGGATGGAGAATTTCAATGTCGTCTCCAATTGGTGGAAAGTCCATCCATCCATCTTCTACGCCGCGGGTCTATTTACATGGAATATTATTCTGCGTATTCTGCACACGGTGACTTGGCTCAGGTCATAGAGTGGTCATCTCCCAACCTGAGGGTTGCTGGTTCACTTCCCAGACGGCGAATAGACTTCACCCCGCCTATGTTACTTCAAAGTTCAGTTCCAGCATTCACACGCAATTTCTACTAAAAATGGCTTCTTCTAGTTTAACAGTGACGGCTTTATAGATTTATTCCCCGGGTGCATTTTTGTTCATCGTCACAAAAAGTACAGACCACTTCTGTAGGAAGAGGGAAATTTTTCTGCCGTCAACATGCGTGACTCACTTTTTGCAGATGACTAACCTGCACCTACAGCGTGTCCTACATGAGGTGACGTCGGATTGGTTTGAATCAGCTGAGAAATGTGGGAGGAGTTAGGGGACACAAATGAGGCAGAATAAGAAGTAGAAGAACAAATGCATGAGAACCGGTGCAGAATTTAGCACAATCAAAGAACTGATAATGCGGTTACTTGGACCAGCGCATGTCCGACCCTTGGGCCCATACATCTGTGTGGCCCTCTTCCGAATGTAGCTGAGTGGCTTTGGTGTAATGGTTCTAGTGATCGAATATGTTGAGGGCATATTTTCTCATTATTGTGCACATAAAAGCGCATTATAAAACATATTGTTTTGGATTTAGTCATTTGTGAGTAATCCGTGATTTATCGCGGTTAAGTTGTTCCAGACCAGACTGTGATAAGTGAACTTCTGCGAAGTAGGATTCCTCATTTAAAAATGGAATATTTTTGTAGTTAGAGCGTAGAAAACTTGCTTACGACCCTGCAAATAGGGTTTTTTGAAACACTATTAGAGACCTGTAGACATGAAATAGCACCCCTATGGTCTCCTTGACATTCATATTACCCAATATAATAAATAGTATAAGGGAAAATAAGACATAAATTAGGGATCTGTCTAGAAAACTACACAGCATATCATCTTTGAATGCGTCTTCTGAATGCGTTATTTTTGTATTTTTGCTCATTTGGCCTTTTTTATGCTTGAAAAGGATTAATTCAAGCCAAGAATACATACACATTGCTTAAATATGCATTTTTATTACTAATAATAGGCCATATTGAGGCACAAAACAGTGCTAATGTATTAATTACTACATTTTAAAATACTTAATAGACTTAGTGCATTGGCAAATGAGCTTCACAGAGTGAAAAATGAAATCTCAGCTGTGTGAAATAGGTGAAAAATCCTATTATTAGAATGAACTTGGTAACGTGATTAACAATTATCAATTATTATTATTATATCATCAAATATTATCTATATTATGACAATCTTTATTAGCATTATTATTGTCATAACAATTATTAAGACAATTATGTCATTATATTATGACTTTTTCTCTTTTTAAAGTATAACTTTTTACATTTTTTTCAGCTGTTTTGCCTTTTCTGCTGTTTTTAATTTCCAACTATATCAACTTATTGTAGATTTTATTCCCAAAAATGTTCATTAAGTCTTTTTCCTAACTTTTTCTGTAACCCAATTTTCCCCAAATGAAACTTTTTCCTCATAATGTGATGACTTAAAAATTTGATTTTTCCTTAATACTTCAACATTATGCGATTAAAATACTATTAATTTTTTGTAGTACAATATTAGTGTCATAGAATTACGACTTTTTCTCGTTTAAGTACATCTTTTTATTCTGAATATTTTGCCTTTATGCTCGTAAAATTACAAAAATTCAAATTCTGGTGTGTTTTTTTTTTTTTTATTCATTCATTTTCCATGCCGCTTATCCTGTATGTATTTAATATTTAATTTCTCGTTTAAGTACAACTTTTTACTCCCAATATTTTGACTTTATCCTTGTAAAATTACAGCCATTTTTCCATTTCTGCCGTTCTTTCTTTAAATTTGATCTTCGTTCTTGTCAATTTTTTTTTTCCATCATTAGGACTTTATTCCCATAATGAGTCCCTTTTTTCTTGTAACATAACTTTTTTCTGCAACCTAATTTTTCCCATATTACAATTTTTTGTCATAATATGATGACAAAAAAAAAAAAGTACAATTTTCTATAATTTTTCAACATTATTGTCATAACATCACGACTTCGCCTCATTTGACGACAACTTTTTACTCGGAATATTTTGACTTTATGCTCGCAAAAATTTCAACTGTTGTTGTTTTTTTAAATTTATTTTTATTTACAACTTCTTGCAACCGATTTCCCCCAACATTTTCCTCATAACATTGGGACTTTTACTAAACGTCTGCTTTATGCTACTAAATTGTGTTTATTTTTCCTCCCAATGGTACAAGGTTGCCCATCATGCCTTTTATGTCATTTTCCATCCTAATATTTTGACTTTATTCTTGTAAGATGATTCCTGCTGCTTTTATGTTTTAGTTTGCTTGCTTAGTTTTGTTTTTTTAAGAATGTGCCCCCCCCAGGGCTAAACTTGGGTCACCCCTGCTCTAGGGACCGTTGAGAAGTGGCACACGCACAGGGAACAGTTTGAGGCTCACACGTTTGCTCTGCTAAATAGCAAGAAAATGAAACCAAGGCTCACTTCCCCTTGCGACAGATATTTGCAGGTTTTGGCAAAACACGCAGAAGAAGCCACAGACCTGTAGCTGTTGCTGTATGATCTTCATGTTGTGTCTCTGCAAGAAGTTCTGCTCCTCAGAGCGCAACCTCTCCAAGCGGGACATCAGGTTGGTGAAGAGCATCGCCGCCATCGCTTCATTGTCGGCGGCAGTGTCCCTGAAAGAGACGCCATCAACACCGTTGGAAGTTACTCTCGCACGCGCACGCGCACGCGCACGCACACGCACTCACCAGTCCTGACCCTCGATCCAGTCGGCCAGACCGTGCCTGATGTCCATTGGAAAATTGTCATCATACAAATAGTCCACATGTTCCAGGAGTCTCACCTCCAGCTGCTGAATTTGCTTCCACTGGCTCATAATGCGCACCCTTCAGTCAGAACAGGCAGCCTGCCGAGCGTGTGAAGGGGAAGCGTGTTTCCGCGCGGACGCCTGCCTCTGACTTTCGTTTTCATTGTGCTTTTAGTCCAGGAAGTGATCTCATTCATTCTGTGAAATCTGCCAGTCTGCTGCGTGTCCCAGATAAGGTACCTCTCAAAACTCAACTGTAGCTCATGCAGGAGTGCTCAAAATAATAGCAGTCCAGCGAGACTAACCTGATGAAGTACTGGTTTTAGTGTATGTTTACTGCCACATGCCAGGCAAGTTACCAGTGGGTGCAATAGATTCTCGGGAAAACAAGTTGGAAAAAAAAAGAGTTGATTGGAGACGGGAAAACCTATGAAGCGGTGCAAAAATGTTTGGGCCGTTCAGCTAAAATGATGTCCGATGCTTTAAAATGGAGAGCAAAACCCGAGACACGTGGCAGAAAAGGGAAGACAACTATCAACATGGATGGAAGAATAACCAGAATGGCAAAGGCTCAGCCAATGATCAGCTCCAGGATGATCAAAGACAGTCTGGAGTTACCTATAAGTACTGTGACAGTTAGAAGACCTCTGTGTGAAGCTAATCCATTTACAAGAATCTCCCACAAAGTCCCCTCTGTTAAAAAAAGGCATGTGCAGAAGAGGTTACAATTTGCCAAAGAGCACATCAACTGGCCTAAAGAGAAATGGAGGAACATTTTGTGGACTGATGAGAGTAAAATTGTTCTTTTTGGGTCCAAGGTCCGCGGATAGTTTGTGGGACGACCCCCAAACTGAAGACTGTGAATGATATGGGCATGTTCCTCCCACTACGGTGTTGGTCCTATCCAGCCTTCATTGGGCTTTGGGCTTCAGGTCCTCTGGCTCCCTCTGGTGGACAGAGGTAGCAATGCAGCGCCATCCTTTGCTGCTTGTCCTCCTATGAACTGCTCTTCTGGCATTAATTCATTATGGGTAGATGTTAAAATAGCTGCTGTTTGTTGCTTTCAAGCTGCATCGGTACTTGTGTATTTCACAGGTACCATTTGAGCG
Source organism: Oostethus manadensis (assembly GCA_024372805.1). NCBI lineage: Eukaryota > Metazoa > Chordata > Actinopteri > Syngnathiformes > Syngnathidae > Oostethus > Oostethus manadensis. The sequence goes on from QODF01000263.1 coordinate 208,558, forward strand.
TTACTTTGCTGCGTGGTGATTTCCAGGTTGTTTGTAAGATGACACCGCAAGTCAGACTGTTATTTTGAGCAATGACCTCCAGCCATATCTAGTGGGTTGACAAGTTTGTTGTCAGTTTGTGATCATGATTAGTTCCTGTCAAAGAGCTTACTTGTGAACAAATCTGTTTTCTCCTCTAAATGTAGTGGGTGTGGCTTAAACACTGGAATTTGTCGGATGTTGAGTTCCCATGTTTTGAGTGTACACGTATTCTCTGGCATCTCCGAGCACACTTAAATGCAGCAGATTGTACTTTTTGTTTCTCTTTCTGTGGATATAGACCGCACTTGCACGCATAATGAAGGCTTTCCTATAATTTTCAGAGGGGAAGTGAATACAATTCATTGTCGTTTAGTGACACATGCACAATTCTGTACTTGTGGCCTAGAAAACCTGTTTATGACCTTCAAATATGTTTTTATACATTATTTTATTATGGAATGGAAAGGAAATGGAAAAGAAAATGGGTCGTTCAAGACGTTGTTTAGAAGAACAGTGTACTTGATTAAAAAGTGGATTGGAGAGGGGAAAACATGAAGAGGTGCAAAAAATGATCTCCGATGCCTTCAATTGGGGAGCAAAACCAGAGACACGTGGCAGAAAAGGGAAGACAACTATCAACACGGATGGAAGAATAACCAGAATGGCAAAAGCTCAGCCAATGATCAGCTCCAGAATGATCAAAGACGGTCTCGCGTTACCTGTAAGTACTGTGACAGTTAGAAGACGTCTGTGTGAAGCTAATCCATTTACAAGAATCCCCCGCAAAGTCGCATTGTTACAAAAAGGCATGTGTAGAAGAGCACACATGCCAAAGAGCACATCAACTGGCCTAAATAGTAGTGGAGGAACATTTTGTGGACTGATGAGAGTAAAATTGTTCTTTTGGGGTCCAAGGGCCACAGACAGTTTGTGAGACAACCCCTAAACTCTGAATTCAAGCCACAGTACACAGTGAAGACAGTGAAGCATCATGATATGGGCATGTTTCTCCTCCTATTTATCCCATAGCAGGGATCATGGATCAGTTTGCATAAGTCAGAATACTTGAAGAGGTCATGTTGTCTTATGCTGAAGAGGACACGCCCTTGAAATGGCGGTTTTGACAAGACAATCACCCCAAACACACAAGTAAACCAGCAAAATTCATGTTATGTTGTTATGTTATGGAGGGGCCAGCCCGAATCCCCGGACCTTAATCCAAAGGAGAACATGTGGGAAGACATCAAAAATGCTGTTTGTGCAGCAAAAGCAAGAAAAGATGATGAATTGTGGAATGTTGTTAAAGAATGTTGGAGGGGAAAAACAGCTGAAAGGTGCCACAAGTTGGTAGAGTCCATGCCACACAGACGTGAAGCACTTATAAAAAACTAAATATTAGTTTTTTTGCCTTTTTCAAGGCAAAAATACCCTCTTGGTTTGTCTGCCAAAAATGTTCCCATCCCCATTGCTCCTAATTGAAATGTTCAATGAATTAGTAATAATATTGTTTGTGTAGTATATGCTTTAAGCCTGAAAATGTGATCTAAATATTGAAAAGCAGCACGTTTTGAAGTGGAAGCCGGCGGTGTGCGAGCATGCCTGCATGGAAACCTTCTGCTCTTCCTTCTTATGGCCAGTAAATTCTTCCGCTGACGTGACCTCCCATCCTTTCAGGGAATTGCTGCCAATTTGGGCCAACATCTGGCGTCCTGCTGGATTCCGCTCCCACCTGAGCACACGGAGAGGATATTTCTTTGCGGTCTCAATGTCTCCGGGGGACACACGGGGGGGGGGAGAAAAAAACATCACCTCTCGGTCCCGCAGTTGTAACCCCCCTGCCCTAAAAGCTTATCTTTGTTTGCCGACTGCAAACAGCGGAATTTTAATGACTGTAGATTTCATACCTGATATCACGGTCAAAGGTGCTATTTCAAAACCAGGCGTTTTGCATGTTAGGGTTCTGTCCTGGCAAACTATTTTTCCTCACTGCTATTAAGAGTCAAAACTCAAGCCTTTGCTGCTAATGTTGTTTTAGGACTGATAGCGGTGAACCCGCCCTTTCCAAATTATTATTATTATTATTATTATCTGGGCCCTTAACATGCATAAAAACTCCAACAAAATTTGCAAGCACGTCAAGTCTAGAGAGAAATATTATATCTCAGGGGTGCCAATAATGGATAATAATAAATAATAAAAATAATAAATAAATAACACAAATTTAAATAATACCAGGCCAGGGTGTACCGCACCTTTTGCCCAAAGTCGGTCGGGACAGGCTCCAGCAGACCCCGCGACCCTGATGAAGGAAAGCAGCATGGAAAATGGATGGATAATTAATAATAATAAACATAACTGAGATGAATTGAGAGTGTGGAAAAGGGTATAAAGCCAATTTTAAAGCTTCAGGACTCCAGCAAACCACAGTGAGAGCCATTATCCACAAATGGCCAAAACATGGTGGTGAACCTTACCTGGAGTGTTTGGCCAACCAAAAATACCCTAAGAAAGGAGCGACGACACAAAAGACTCCACAGCAACATCCTGAAAACTGCAGGCCGCATTTGCCTCAGGCAATGTCAGAGTTCATGACTGCACGATAAAAAAGACACGGAGCAAAAACGGCCTGCATGGTAGAGTTCCAAGACCAAAACCACTGGAGAACCAAAAACAACATTAAGGCTCATCTCAATTTTGCCAGAAAATATTTTGACGATCCCCAAGACCTTTGGGAAAATACTCTGGTCTGAACAGACAGAAGTTGAACTTTTTGGAAGGTGTGTGTCCCGTTACATCTGGTGTAGACGATGCCACATTTCAGAAACCGAACATCATAGCAAGAGTAAAACATGGTGGTGGTGGTGTGATGGTCCGGACCTGGAAGACTTGCTGTGATAAATGGAAGCATGAAAAACTCCAGAAAGGAGAATGTTGGGCCATCTGTTGGTGACCTCAACATGAAAGCAACTCGGGTTGTGAAGCAGGACAATGATCCACAACACACCAGCAAGCCCACCTCTGATTGGCTGAAGAAAAACCAGATGAAGACTTTGGAGTCTGACCTGGATCCTATTGAGATGCTGTGGCATGACCTTAAGAAAGCGCCAGTGTGACGGAATGACAACAATTCTGCAAAATTCCTGGCAAGTGATCAAAAAGGCTTGATTGCAGTTGTTGCTGCCAAGGGTGGCCCAACCGCTTATTAGCTTTAGGCTAACATGCCTTTTCCACACAGGAGCATGTAGCTTTGCATCTTTTCCCCCTCCTTTAGCAATAAAAAGTTCCATTTAAAAACTGCATTTAGTGTTCCGTTGTGTTTCCATTGACTCGCAACATTTCACATCATGCTTTGGTTTTTCATTTTGCTGCCCTGAGAGGGAAAAAAGGGACATAAATAACAAACGAGCGCCGCTGGGGAAGTATGCAAGCTTTTCCAGCTGCAGTCGACATTCCAGCGAGGGCCCCGGGCCCCATTCCACTTGCCCCCCCTCCCCTTCCGCCCCGCTCTTCCCCCTGGTTGTAACGCGCAGTTGCTGCTTTTGCCCGCAAGCTGAGCTCTGCCCGGGAAGGATTCACGGCGCTTTTTGCCAAGGGGGGGTACAAAGATGGCATCCCAGCTGTTGCGTTTGAGGCTGATGGGCCTCGCTGCCTTGCTGACCCTGTTGGCGTTTACGGGTAAGATCTTTAAGGCGCTTTGCCTGAACTTTTGCTTTCTTGGCCACGTCTCGGCATGTGGAGGGCGCGTGCGTGGATGCCGAAAACTGAAAGCAAGCCCTTAGGAGGTCGCACCGGGTTGCCGAGTAAATGCACGGCGATGCATTGTCGTGCATACAGTCCTATATTCAATATGTAAAAACAAAGAAAAAATGGGCACCACAAAAGGGTACCGTGCTGTATACCGCCGTGTTCTAAATAGCAGGGCAACGTGGCTAACCCGACGATTGGCCGCTGTTAGTATATTTTTATCACTACATGCAAACAAGTTACCAGTAGGGGCAGTAGATTCTCAGGAAGCAAACAAGACCCGGCATTCATGATGTGCACGCACTTAAGGCTGTGTAATTGGTTGAAAGGGGGGGTGTTCAAAAAAATAGCAGTGTCTGCCATTGGCTTTACTAACTCAAAACTATTTTGTTTCTAGGATTTGGCAATCCTGTGAAGGACTAAACTAATATTTAGTGCTTCACGTCTTTTAACAGAGGGACTTTGCGGGGATTCTTGTAAATAGATTAGTTTCTCACAGACGTCTTTTAACTGTCACAGTACTTACAGGTAACTCCAGACCGTCTTTGATCATCCTGGAGCTGATCATTGGCTGAGCTTTTGCCATTCTGGTTATTCTTCCATCCATGTTGATAGTGGTCTTCCTTTTCCTGCCACCTATTTCTGGTTTCTCTCCATTTGAAGGCATTGGAGATCATTTTAGCTGAACAGCCCAACATTTTTCCCATCTCCAATCCACTTTTTAATCAAAGTACGCTGTTCTTCTGAACAATGTCTTGAAGGAGCAATTTTCCTCCGGCTTTCAAAGAGAAATGATGTTCAGCAAGTGCTGCTTTCATCCTTAAATAGGGGCCTCCTGATTCACACCGGATTTTTCATAAAATTGATCACTGATTGGAGGCCACACTGCTATTTTCGAACACGCCCCTTTCAACTAATTGGCCAATTGCACAGCCTTAAGAGCGTGCATATCATGAATGCTGGGTCTTGCTTTCGGAGAATCTACTGCACGGTAACTTGCTTGCCATGTAGCAAAAAAACATACTACTAAGAGTACTTTATCTGGTTAGTAGTATTGTGTACACTACTGTGTACTACATGGGAAAATCAAGTCCACCGGCTTCTTGTGTTCAAACTTGGAGGTCGGAAATTAGTGGCTGAAGTGGGAGCTCACCTCGGGTTGTTTCTCACCCTAACAGAAGTGACAGGCGACGGCAAGGAGCTGCAGAGGCTCCTCCGAAAAAGAGATGGTACGTGTCTACGCTGAATCTTTGACGAAACGTATCAAAGGAACGCAAAAGAAAAATTGCAATCTTTTGTCCCCGCCATCCATCTAGGGGCTCCTCCAGCGCCCTCCTCCTCGTCCTCCTCCAAGGCCTCGGTGGGCATGCCTCCGCCCAAAGCGCAGGAGTTTCTAGCAAAGCTGAGGCGCGCCAGGAGGAACATCTGGGACCGCAGCAGGCCCGACGTGCAGCAATGGATTATGCAGTTCATGTACATGGGCTACGACGAGCAGGTGGGCCGCCGAGGAACCATATTTAGTACCTCACTGGGATGACTTCCCAGTCAATCAGGGAAGAAAGAATGTGCACGTGGGTGTAGAACGTAAACATATGACTACTTAAATGTCTATCATTATTATTCTGTAGTTGTATGATTTATACTTTAATAATACAGTATGGATGAACAAAACCGCAAAAGTGACAACATTTATATTTTATGTTCTACTAAAAACTTGAAAATTCTACAAGTACACAACCAAGTATAATATTTAATCGCGATTAATCGCACGTTGTCCAAAGTTAACTCATAATTAATCATATTTAATCGCAGATGAAAATACGTTTTTAGATCTGATGACCGTACTAATGTCAATGTGCAAAAATGTGGGAAAAAGGGAGAAAACATGCAAAGCCACATGGGCCTGTGTGAAAAAGTGATGTTAGCCTAAAGCTAATAAGTGGTTGTGTCACCCTTAGCAGCAACAACTGCAATCAAGCTTTTTTGATAACTTGCAATGAGTTTCTTACGCCACAGGGGAGGAATTTTGCAGAATTGTTGTCATTCAGTCACATTGGAGGCTTTTCCAGCATGAGGCCTTTTTAAGGTCATGCCACAGCATCTCCATAGGATTCAGGTCAGACCCCAAAGTCTTCATTTGGGTTTTCTGCAGCCAATCAGAAGTGGGCTTGCTGGTGTGTTGTGGATCATCGTCCTGCTGCACAAGCCAAGTGTGTTTCAGCTTGAGGTCACCAGCAGATGGCCGGACATTCTCCTTCAGGATTTGTGGGTAGACAGCAGAATTCATGCTTCCATTTATCATAGCAAGCCCTGAAGCAGCAAAACCGCCCCAGGCCACCACACTACCACCACCATATTTTACTGCCAGTATGATGTTTCTGAAATGCAGCGTTACTTTTACGCCAGATGTAACGGGAAACACACTTTCCAAAATGTTTTTGTTTCATCAGACCAGAGAGTATTTTCCCAAAGGTCTTGGGGATCGTTGAGATGTTTTCTGGCAAAAGCAAGCCAACCCTTAATGTTCTTTTTTTCAGCAGTGGTTTTGGTCTTGGAATTCTGCCATGCAGGCCATTTTTGCCCCGTCTTTCTTATAACCACAAACCCTAACTGAGGTAAGTGAGGCCTGTAGTTCTTTGGATGTTGTCGTGGGGTCTTTTGGGACCTCCTGGATAAGTCGTCGCTGCGTTTTTGGGGTCATTTCGGTTGGGCAGACACTCCTGGGAAGGTTCACAGTGTTTTGAGCATTTGTGGATAATGGCTCTCGCTGTGGTTTGCTGGAGTCCCACATTTTAGAAACTGCTTTAACTTTTCCAGAATGGTAGACCTCAGTTAATCGCAGTTTGGGGGTGTTAAAGTCTGACCGGAAGTGGACTCACGGGGGTAAGTGACTGTCCAGAAAGCCCATCTATCCCTTTAACATGAAGGAAGGAGGACTCCCAACAGCCCACTTTCGGGCCTTCACGTCTCAGTCATGAAATTCAAAGCCCAGCATGAATTCAGAGTCTCCAATGGAGTTTGTTTACCAGACAGATTATTATGACGTGGTTTTCTTTTATAGTATGTTTGGGTGACAGCCAGAGCGCTACAAAAGAACCCGAGGTTGTGCACCCGACACACGCACACACCAACACCGACATAATAACCTCATCCCTCCGCACCCACGCCCGTGCGGGAACAACGGCGAGGGGAAAGAAGAAAGGGCTGAATGAGGCTATTTTTGGCAGCCCTTGAGAAACTTTCGCTTGCTGTGGCGCATTCAACTTTGCTCTCGTAATATTACTTTTCTCGTCAATTTGAGACTTTGTCGTCAATTCTTTCTCAAAAGATTCTCAGATTATTCAAATGCACCGTCGGAACGGGCATCGGCTGAGACAGCTATAAAGATGGGAATTGTGTGACCTTTTTTCTCGTAATATTATTTATATTATAAATATATATATATAATTTTCCTCACAAAATCACAACTTCTTTTCTTGTAAAATTGCGACTTTCTCGTAAAAATACCACATTTTTCTTGTAATATTGCAACTTTTTTCTTGTAAATGTGCTAGCTTTTTCTACTTTTGAACCTGGACAAAGGAAATATTTATTTTAGTTTCGAAAAATTACGACTTTTTGCCTCATAAAATTACTAGCTTTATCTTGTAAGTTTTAGACTTTAACCTTCGGCCTTGGTGAAAAGTAAAATTACGACCTTTTTTCTCGTAAAATTTAGATCTTGTTGTTTTACTCCTGTAAAAATTTAAACTTTTTTCTCATAAAAATACTTTTTCTTATAAATTTAAGTCTTTTTGATCTTTGGTTCTAAAAAAGACATTAATTTCTAAAATTGACATAAAATTTGATGCATTTGTATTTTTAAAATGTGAATTTCGTTCACAAAATTAAAACTTTTTTTCTAGTAATAATCCAATGACGGGCTTTTTCTCGTAAATTTGTCTTTTTGACATTTGATCTAAATAATATCAATTTTACGAAATTGATGAATTTTGTTGTAAAATTAAAATGTCTTTCTTGTAAAATTAGGACTTCACTCTTGTATTGCCTTTGAGGTGATATTACAAGTTTTATTTTTTGTAAAATTCCGACATCTTTCTGGTAAAATTACAATATATTTTCTAGAAAAATTGTGACTTTTTTTTGTAAAATTGCTGTATTTTTCTTGTAAATTTATGACTTTTTCATCTTTGGTCTAAAGAATACCTTCATCTCCAAAATTGACATGCAGTAACATTAACATTTGATGCATTTGTACTTTTAAAAACGTGAATTTCGTCACAGAAAATTACTTTTCTCACCAAACTGTTTGTAGTAATATTCCAACTTGTTTTTTCTCAAAAAATTACGTCTTTTTGACCTTTGGTCTAAAAAATACCTTAGCAAATTTGACAACTTTTTAAAATGTAAAATTACAAATTTCTTGTTAAATTATGACTTCTCTCTGAGGCGATGTTACAAGTTTTATTTTTGTAAAACCTTGACATTTTTCTGGTAAAATGACAATATTTTGTCTAGAAAAAGTCCTTTTTTTCTTGTAAAATGAGTGTATTTTTCTATGACTTTTTGACCTTTGGTCTAAAATTACCTTTGTTTCCAAAATTGACATGCATTTACATTAAATGTGATGTGTTTACATTTTGAAAAACGGGTATTTTTCCGCTCCCGCTCTGCCCGCTTCTCCGGTGCGTCTTGTGTTGGACCAAAATCATACTTTTAGTTTTTGGGAGCGCAATCGAACGCACAGAACACCATGATCCCACAATGATTCTAAAAACGGAATATTAAAAGGAGCCAAACAGGAGCGTCTTTGGCACGACACCTTCGTGGACGACCTTTACCGCCGTGTCCCCAAAAGGTCAAAGCTGTCAAGGCTCGCTTGGCCTTTTCACGGCCCGCACGTTCGTTCGCCCGCCGACTCTCTGCGGGAAACCTAACTAACAAGTGCGCATCTCTCCCACCACCTCCCCTCCTTCTTCCCCCTCCGGCCAGAGGCTGGAGACGGACCTGTCCTACTGGATGGACCACGCACGCTCCACCGACCACGGGCGCCAGCATCACTACGACGAGAACGCGCCGATCGGCCCGCGTGACCCAAACTCGTACCGACACGGCGCCAACGTCAACTATGACTACTATTAGCATGCGCACGCAACCACACCGCGGCGTGAGAACCAAGCCGCTTCCTGCTCAGAAGGGAAGACGGCGAAGCGCCAAGGCGTGTGAAAATGATCTTCCTTCTGCAAGTGAAAATGTCATGACGGAAAAAACAATAAAAAAAAACATGCTTTTCTGTTTTTCTTCTAAGTCCACAGTTTGTTCACCTTACCTGAGCGTGTCGAGTTTCAGCAGGACCAGGTTGTGGTCTGCCTTCCCCAATGCATCTTTGAAGTTTGCATTCATTAGGTCCACAGTCCTGTTGGCCCTGGTGTTAACAGTCCACAGACTGGAAGAAGCGGTTGGCCAGCTGGTAGCCATGTTCCTGCAAAGCACAATAAGCTGCACTCCTCCCTGAAGGTCTTGACCTTCTTTGTCTGCGCAGCCAACTCGCCAATCTTGTTTGGGAGTGATTTCACGTTTCCCATGATGCTCGGAGGTACCAAAAGATGTTTGTTTTTTCAATTCTAATTCTGATTGCATCAGAATGGGGTTTGATTGCTGACTCTTGTTCCAAGCATCCAGTGTTGAAGTAAATTGATTGTGGGCTTGATGGTTGACAGATTTGTTATTACAAAGGAGGCACTACGGTCCATTCGGATAGCAAAACCAACAAATTAGGAATTTTTCAAAAATATCTATGAATAAACACTAATGTGTTTTGTGGTTGAACACGGCCAATTAGTAAAACAATGAAAAAAAATGCATATGTAAGCCAATCATATGTAATTGTGGCCTACATTGCATTGCATTTTCAGCAATAAAAACGGCTGAGCTAAAAAAAAAAACATTAGGCATTCAGTCAGATGCATTCAAAGACATGAAGTATTCGACACCGGTCACTTGCAGTCATGTTAAACTGATCAGACAATAAAAAATGTAAAAAAGTCTTACATTTATACTATAGGGGTGTTATTTCATGTCTAGAGGGCTCTAATAACTTTAAAAATCTTATGTTTATATTCTCTCTTATGTCCAGATGAGATTGACTACATTCATGGCTAGATGGATAATCAATTTCCAAAAGGAATTCACATTTCCAGCAGCTCTGCAGAAAGGTCACAATGAACTCAAGTACAACATAAAACAGCCGAGGCAAGGCAGGAGAGAAGAAAACTAAAATAGAATGAGAATAAACACGGAACATAACACTTCAACACATATTGGGTAAAACAAGTGTAAAGGTCACTATAGGGGTGGTGTATCATGTCTAGAGGGCTCTAGTAATGTTAAAAATGTATTTAGAAAGACTTCTAAATAGAAAGACTTATGAATATATTCTATTTACAAAGGAACCCTGCTTAGTGGAAATTCCCTTATCACAGTCGGGTCTGGATCCAAAGACCCATGATGGAAGCATCACTGCACTTTTTCCATCTGTGTGTGTGTTTTTTGTTTTTTTTTGACACTTCTACAAGTTTTGACATCATGTATTTTTTCACTACTTTTCCACTTTCCTGATTCTGCCACTGGTTTTCCCAACTGGTCCGCAAAACCCTGCAACAATCATCTCAAAGACGTGTTCCTTAGCAAATACTTTATTAAAATAGCATTTTCACCTGGTATGAGCTGTGAGCTTTCCCCCGAAATGAAGCAACAACATCAATGCAGAGATCCCTCCCGCCGCAAGGCGTGCTAATCATGTGGTCTGCAAATAAATCTATTAAGAACACAAAGAAGCGCTGCCAGAGATTAAAATAGCACAAATTCCCCCCCCCCACCCCCCACCCCACAAAAGAACATTTAAAAAAAGATAAAAGTTGGCTGTGTTTTAAATAATTGGATTCAGGCTCATTCTGGCGCCTAACAGTGCAACTTACAGCTTCTCATCAAGGCAACAGGACAATCAAAAGTCGTATTCTTCTCCAAAATAAATATCCCAGAATGCACCTCGGCACAAAGACAGGTCGACTTATTTAGGTGTGTCTGGGTCGGCCTTTCTTCGTGCGCGCCGCTTTGGGTTTGGGGATGTACTGGTTGTTGGCCTGGTGCTCCAGTTCCCTGCTGAAGTACTGGATGGTTTTGTTCAGGCCCTCCTCCAGGGGCACCTGCCAACACACACACACGTCCATCTGACTAAAGTGACTACAGGAGAGCCCCCGACTATTGGCAGACTTCTTTTGCCTCGCGAGTTAATTCACTCGAGATTTTCCAGACGAAAGATGCCTTTGCAAGAGGTGATGTTGAGTTGTCTGCAGGCATGCTTGAATTAACTTAAATGAACGGGACGAAATGTACGCGCGCGTTAATGCACGCAAATGAGTACACGCGTGCTGTAGTAATGATGTGACTAAAGGAGCAAAAGTGTCTAGATAGCCGTGTGCGGGCGTTTCATACCACTGGCTCCCAGCCGAGCATCATCTTGGCCTTTCGGATGTCGGGTCTTCGCCTCTGTGGGTCATCCTGGGCCTCAGGAAGGAAATTGATCTGACTTTGGCTCACTGTGGGAGTGGACACAATGGACAGTATAGAGACGTGAAGACTTTGATGAGAACATAACTAGATGCGTTGACAAATATAGAGTAGAGCCCCCCTGATAAATATGTTACGACCCAGGGGAACATTACATATTCAACCAGGACACCGCAGGCGGGAAATTAAATCTATTTTATTGAGAAACTAGCTGGGATAGGCTCCACCATACCCGCCCGCGACCCTTAAAAGGATTAGCTGCATAGAAAATGGATGGATGGGTTAGAGACCCCTCCCATGCCCAAAGAAAAAGTCCTGATGCGCTGGCCCAAACAACGACTAACCCGAGAAAAAAAAAATCGCTTTGTGGCACACACAAGTCTGTGAGGACCAGACAGGTCTTTGACAGGAGCTAATCCCGGGCAATGAAAAAACTCATGAGGATCTTATCCACCCATCGGAAATGCAGGACGTCCTTAATCGGTTCAATAGTCTGACTCACGGTGTCATCTTACAAAGAACGCTAAACTCACCGCACAGCAACGTAACACTCAAAAGGTAGCTAAGATAATTCGAGTTTGAAATAAAAACTACCATTTAAACCGCTTCCCATCACGAACTTCACTCCAGCAAATAATTTTATTGGCCATGGCTACCTAGGGGAGAGGAGCCAGAGGAGCTTAGAGCCCAATTGGAGGCTCCTCTGGTGGACAGCAGCAGCTGAACACACCATTGGATGGTGGGTAGCCATTAAAATTGTTGTATTTTAAACTCGTATTGGTACTTGGATATTTCTTAGCTACCTTTTGCGTGTTTAGCTAGACTGTTAAATTGAGTAACGACCTCCTGCAATTTCCATTGTGTTGACAAGCTTGAGTTTGTGATTGGCTCCGGTCAAAGAAAAAGCTGACGTTTCTTCACTGAAAGGTCCTTTTTCAGTGACAATCTAATGTTCCAGCTTTATAAAACCCGGATCCAGGAAATATGGCCGCTGTTGTGTTGGATTAGCGCAGGCGTGGGCAGACGTTTTGACCCACGGGCCCACACTGGGTTAAAAAAATGGCAGAGGGGCCATCTATACATAGGTGGCAATCAAACAAAAACAACGCATCACATAAACTACTGCTGTTATGTGGATGACAAACAACTAAGAGCTAAACATAATACGTGACTTAAAATTCATAATGCCTGCAAAGTATGTTGGATATCTAAAGTATATTAACTCCTCTTTTACTTCTCTGAGGACTTCCCCAACATATTTGGCAATCAAGAGCACCACAGGCTACCCAGCATGCTTTGTGACAATAAAATATGGGTGCTTTTTTGGCATGGACATTGTGAGCAGATATTTATTTGTATGGCCACATGGTGCGGTAGGTATATTAGGTGGCGGTAGGGCCACACGTTCTTTGGATCGGGTTTTATTTTGTCAAGCTGCAGATTGCATCTGATTGTTCCGGTGACACAAACGTGCCACAATAGCACTGCAAGTCATGTTGCCAGCTACAGTTTTGATGTTAAAGGTTTAAAAAAAGATTTTGGAAATGCCCACTGGGCTGGATCAGGATGCTTGGCGGGCCTGATGTGGACAGCGCGCCGCGGTTTGCCCACCGCCGGATTAGCGGCTTAGCATGGAAACAGCAGCTGGACGGCGACTCCAGGCAACTGGAGTCTGTTGCTCGGCACCTTTGTCGTATGTCGGGCAGGCCATGGAATGTTTTGTGTAGGTGACGGACTGCACTCATAATCTCTCCACCGCTTTTCAAGAAGCTTCACATCAGGAGGACGGCTGTGCTGGCACACATTCATATGCTGACGATGCGGCATCACAAGCAATTAGGGGTTCGGTTTCCCGCTCAAGGACACACGCACACGGGGAGCCCGCGGCGGCAATCAAGTGCTCACGCAAATGGCTCGGCGTCTTTCCATTCAAATGTACGTTTACCGTCCTGCACATTACAATGCAGCAATCATTGTCATCTGAGCAGCAGAACCTTTCCATCCTTCACGGAGCATCTTAATGCAGAGGCAAAGACAAGGAACACGAACGACGTTGGGAGAGGAGCAGGAAGACGGGGGGCTCGGCCGCGCCGGCATTCAGATGTCAGGGGTCAAGACTTTGCGCAGACACATGGAATGACAACTACATCGATCAATCCGACAGCCTTACCGACAAGACTCTTGATGAGCCGAGCAAACTCCAGTATGGTGTGCTCATCTGGGTTCCCCTGCAGATAAAAAAAAAAAAACTTTAAAAAAAATGCAGCTGTAGGTCCAATTATCTTAGGAGGGGTCAAGGGTTGGAGGGCAGGGGTCGACAACCAGCGGCTCTTCGCTGAGCACCAAAGTAGGGGACATTTTCAAAAAGAATGTGAAACAGCTGACCCACCGCCAGTCCAGGAATGCATCTAGGCTGGATGAGCAAGAGCGTGTGAGGGAGAGTTTTCCTCTCCCGTTCATCCGTACTCAGCCTTATGTAAATTATCTAGCTCATTTTTTCATTCAGTCAATCGTTTTCTATGCCGCTCATCCTCATTAGGGTCGCGGGTATGCTGGAGCCTATCCCAGCATTCCTCTTATTCAATTCATATTGAGGCGGGCGGGGGTGATGCGTGTGTATACCGAGGACGGGAGGTTAGGAGGGTGGTTTGGGCGGGAATGATTTTAATCTGTAAAGCACTTTGAGTTACACGAGTGTACGAAAAGTGCTAATGTGGGGTAGGTAGGGTCTAATGTGGTTAGGGTTAGATTATGGAAAGGCTTTAAAGGGGACCTATTATACTCATTTATGGGCCTTTGTTTTAAGTTGTGGACTTCTACAGAGCAGTTACACACCAAAAACATCTTAGATCTTCCGGACTCTGCGTCTTTTCCTGCAGTGTTTCCTGCCTCTCGTCCAAACGGTCTGTGCGATTTACTCCACCCCCGGCCCTCCAGGTATGCCTCTCCGCTGTGATTGGTCACACTCCCAAGCACTCCTGAGGACTTCCGGATATCTGCCAAACCAGACTTTTAATTCTGGCGGTACAGGGTTGATCCAGACATGGGCGAGCTTGTAATTTGCATGGATGAAGGTAACACTCCCTCCACTCCGTGTATGCACACTCTATGATGCTACAATCGCCCCATTACTTACTCTACATAGCCACAGTTAGCAGTGCTTCAGGACTTCAGCAACAGTTTGGCGGATAGTCCGGCTTTGTATTGCTAAGCAAAGTTAGCCTTCCCTCACACTTCCTGGGAGCCATTGCTCAAAGCTGCCCAGATAAGGAAGTCCGGGGTGCGTGACGCCAGTGGAACTCGGGTGTTGAAACTCAGCGTCCAGGGCCATCCAAAACTGCGCTCAGGGCTCACTTCCAAATGCGCACACCTCATTGTCTGACGGATTGGCACCATTGGACACGAGAAAAAAACATTGTAACTGTTTTATAAGTCAGGAAAGGGAAAAAGCATAATAGGTCTCCTTTAAGATTGCGAGTTGGAAGTTTGCTATTATGGTTTAGGGTGGTTAGGGCTGGATTCTTGTGTGGTAAGGTTTGAGGGGTAAGGGTTTAGGGTTTATGTCAAATGCTGCATTCAAGAAGAGGAACTCACCAGATTGACAGGACTGCTGATGTTACTGTTCATCAACAACACCAGGCCGTTCACCAGGTCACTGGGGGCCCGATCACACACACAAATGCGTTAGACATTGCTTCTGTTCTTAATTGATTAGCAAATAACCACATCATTGCCAGTGGTAGTCGCCGCATCTCACACTATTTAATGTAACAACATACATAAAGGACTGTGAATGCATTGCAATACTAAACCCTCCACATCTGAGACACGCGACTCTTTCATTAGAGCTAATTCTTTGTTTGGGTCATCATGGAATAAAATGTTAAAAGCTCAGGCAAGAGACAGCAGCGTGTGCAGAATCCAAAAACAAATGAAGACACTATACGTCAGCATGCCTCAGTATAACCAACTCGAGAACAATCGGACTACCCAGATGAGATGCAAGAACGACTTGTGGGAATGTGGAACCAAAACTTGAGAAGATCAAACGAAAAGTGTGTCCTTGAGAGGGCTGAGGAAGGTGCTGCACGCAAGATAAAAAACCTCAACAAACTTGTGAGCGTACTTTAAAAGTTCCCTTGACTTGTACTTGCCAGGCTTCAAGCATGCAAGCTTTCAACAGTAATGTTGGAGTTTTCGGCGAAAACATTATCACTAAATCTTTTTTTTATCAATATTTTGGAGTTGTGGGCTAACTTTGCCTTGGGGGTTAGTGCATCATAATGATTTTCATCCTGTCAGCTTGTCAATCTTATTTCTGGACGGTCAACATCAAGCATTTGTAGACTTGTGTTCAGAAATCTCTGTCCTGGCTGCTCAGTACTAAATGGCCGACACGAACTATAGTAAGTAAACGACATAATAAACTCAGCCAAGTCTGCGCTGTTCAATTGCATAAAAAAACAAATACAATGCACGGCATTAAGTACTACGGCCTTTGTTCCCTCCTCCCCCATTTATGCTTTTGCTATCACATGAAGGCACAGACTTATATTGTACTACTCAAAATAAGCTGGCTAGCTAGGAGACGCCTGTGATAGCATCATCACCACAAGGGCTGGCCACGCTGTGTGTTTATGTCCAACCACAAACACACACAGATAGTGTTTTGAGGACAAGACATGATTAGTATAAGACCGCAAAATTGTTCAGGGACACTTGGAAAAGCCCCAGGAATGTGACATCCACTCGTAGCGTTCACGTGGGACAAAAACGAGCTCCAAACTAACAAGCTGTTTTTGCTTGTTTGCTTTAAAAACAAAATGTCACTGTCATTTTGTTGGCAACAGTTTTTGGGATCGGCTTTGAAAGGCATTTAGCACCAGATCACTCATTTTTTTACGGAAATTGGAATTTGGACTTTATTTTCCTAAAATAACTTTTTCCGCAAGTTACCACTTTATTTATTTACATTTATTATTACAAAAAAACATTTTTACATTTTTGCAACTAAAACAACAATATTTTTCATATTACTTAAGTAAGGTAAGGGAGCGTAAACTTTAAAATCAGCAGGGACTTATTTTCCCTAATCATCTAAGGGTGTCTACTTGCATTTGTTGACTCTACGCAGGGCCGCGGGGTGGAAAAGAGACAGCAGAGCATCAAAAACTCTTATCTCTCTGATCACGTAACGCTAGGCTGATCAAATGACCTAATTACTCCGGCTAAGCAAAAGCACAGCCGCCTCAGTCCCACGCCCGCCTTCCTTTCATTTACTAACGCGAGGCGGGTGACGCCAGCATGCCGTCAAATGTAAATAGGCTGTAATTAATTGAACGGCTTCCATTAATCATGACGGTTTCTTCCTAAACTGAGACGGACACACAGCAGCAATTAAATTGGGGCTGACAAACATGCGGGCACATCTGAGTGGACGTACCAAGCAGGAATTCATTCAGCAAGAATTGAGCCTCTTACCTCACATACTGGAAGGCTCTTGTTTGGGAACCGGTGCCGTAAACCTAGAAACACAACAGGAGATCGGGTAGTGCTTCATATAGTTCAAGGCACACCATAATCCCAGTTCAAAATGCAGAACATAAAAACCTGCTTAGGTTTTGTCTCAAAAGCTTTTTGACTAAGAATAGGCCGCATTCAACCATAGAACAGCTCATTTACTCCCAGCCAACATCGCCTCCAATACCAACCAGCATTTTGACTGATCTTTCAAGGCGCACAGACTGTTTTCTAAAACTATATGAACATGGAACATACCAAAGGAAGGATTAGGAGCCGTAACATAGGTACCTTTCAGGAAAATATCAGTTACCAACTAAAAAAAGAAGCAGACCAGCTTTTTGTCAAAATCTGTATTTTAAGCAGAATTTTCTCTTTAACACAAAAAATATTGTGAGCGCTCAAATATATACAACTATACCAACAACACAATTTACCAAGATAACACCATGAACTATTGATGATTTTCACATTTGGAACTGAGCTGTGTGTGTGTGTGTGTGCGTGCGAAAATTTCCCTACAATGCGTAACCTTCTGCACCCTGCACTCCTACACTTCCTCCTTCCTGTCGGGTGGGTTTTTACATGCACGTGATCCCTGCCGAGCTCTCATCGTATGCACTTCAGCCACCTTTGGCCATTTTTATGAGTTAAATTTGCTCTAAAAGTGACACCCATTAGTGGGGAGTTGCGTCATTACCTCGTTTAGCCTCTTGGGGAAAAAAAGTATAAATAGGTTGTTGGGATCGGGGGTTCGGGTGCATTGCAGGCTGAGTACGACAAAATCATAATTGTGGCAGGTCTGCACTGATTTGATCTGTGATAAGTATATGACGATAAGTCCACCCTGCCTCTCACGCCCCCCAACTGTTCACCACGCCCCTCCAGGGGCCCCGCCCCACTATTTGAGAAGCACTGTAATAAAGTATAAGCAAAAATGTATTGGGTCAAAACCAACCTGTATTTTGTGACTCGCCTAAATTAAAAAGTTTGTTGTATCTAGTCATATTTTTTCATTTTTGTTTTCCTAAAATTAGTGATAAAATCTCATCTCATGCATTGTCTTGTCTCATACATACAGTGTTTCGTGACACCCCGAATGTATACAGTAAAATTTAAATCCTTACTGTAAGAAGAGAGACCTTCTGCAGGATAGGAGAGGGTTTTTTTCAAGCTCTGGCTTCTCCTTGGCACAACCACTAGCTATGACTCCTGTTAACCAAAAGCTCAGCTGCATTGCACAGTAATGCCTTGACTTACGAGCTCATTAACGTACGAGTTTTCCAACAAACGGGCCGCTACTCAGAATGATTCAAATTTTGCGGTAATATACAAGCTTTGGTATTGACTTACGAGCGTACAAACGTCTATGAAAGCCCCATCCAGACGAAGACGACCCGAGGCCTAGACGCACAAATACTTTATCTACCCGCGTGTTTATTTCTTTACACTTTCTTTCGTTATGTTTTAGTATAATGTTCTTATACATTACTGAGTGTGTAGTCACATCATATTTTCTTATTCAAAAACGTATAAACGAAA
The DNA here is from genome assembly GCA_024372805.1 of Oostethus manadensis. Taxonomy (NCBI): domain Eukaryota; kingdom Metazoa; phylum Chordata; class Actinopteri; order Syngnathiformes; family Syngnathidae; genus Oostethus; species Oostethus manadensis. The sequence continues at coordinate 226,954 of QODF01000263.1, forward strand.
AACAATGGTGTGGTTTTTGAGGGCACTAGAACCAATTAATGGCATGTATATTTCTTATGGGGAAAATTGTTATGACATACGACTAAATCAAGTTACAAGCTAGGTTTGGGAACGAATTGAAATTGTAAGTTAAGGTATTACTGTAATTGAGTCTTTAATCCCATGTGTACTGTACTATATACCAAATGTTCCGTACCCAATAAATCTGATTACAACTACATATGCTGTGACACTTGATAGTTACCTTCCTGAAGCTAATGCTAATTTAAATTTCCCAATCAGGTTTCACTCTCATGATATTTAACTGATGTTACAATAAAGACGATAATAGTATATAGTGCTCTAGCAATAAAGGCTATTTCATTGATAACCACCACATATCACACCATAGAACCCACCAAATGATGATGATAGTGCGGGTGTCTGACAGAATTCCGTGAGACAATTACTCTACTGTGGGCGGACTGAAACCTATGTATCAGATATATGTACACTATGAAAACAAAATCCTTACTGTGAGAGGTTCTCCCTGTAGCGCCTGCAGGATGAAGTTGCTAACGACGCGGCCGTCATTCATGTGCATTCGGGCGCCGAATGTGTTGAAGATCCTTGCCACTCTCACTTCTACTCCTTCCTGCAAGCACAGAAATCACACCACCATTATTTACCACTAAGATGATACCCAACATACTTCATAAAAACACGGCCAGATGCAGCGTAGTTTTTTTTCCTCCAAAAATCCTTGGCGGTGGAACTAATGTATCAACGCTTCTCCGAGGCGCGCTACGGACACTTTGGAGGTTGGGAAACATGAATAAAAACATGAACATTATGCAGATGGTTCAGTTCTAAAAGTCTGAAACGGTGAAGAAAAGACGACACAATGGGGACGAGGTGTCAAAAGTGTCATGGATGATGAAATGAAAAGTGGTACAGTAGCACAAAATTGCTTGCGCTAGGGTCTTAAGGTCACCGTTTGTTTCTTTTTAGGTACAGTAAAGCAAACTTCTGTGTAAGCAGCTTTAACAGTAAAACTGCTGGCAGAATCTCTCATTTATCACAGTTAATTGGCGCCAGACCTGACCATTAAAAGTGAATTTCCGCAAAGTAGGATTCTTGTTTATAAATCCAATATTTTTGTAGTTTGAGCACAGAAATGTTTACAACCTTCTAAAATACGTTTTGTAGCATTATTAGACCCCTCTAGACATGACATTTATACTCATTCTACCCAATCGAGTACACATTAGGGCTGTCACAGGATCTTTCGAGATAAAAACGTGGTAATATTTCTCATTCAGAAAAAAAACTGTCGGGCCTGGGACAATAATTATCCACCCGATACATTTTCTCGGTTTTCCTCTTCCTTGTTGCCGACTGTTCTGAGTAATACCACTTCATCAAAGCTACTAAACAAGGAATTCAAGTAAGTACTACTACAGCATTGTAGCATTTTTAGCTGTTTTCATAGTAAAACGCATAAACACTTAGCACTGTTACACTAGGTGTTTGCATGCGGGCATGCAACTGTTACCATGCGAACTACAGCATTTCAGGATTTGGGCGGGAGATTAGACAGCAGCATTGCAGTTTGGTGTCAGCATTGCCAGGGTTTCTCTTGGAGATGAATAAAGTATCTTTCTATCAATCCGATCAAGACTGGCTGAAGTTAAAGGCTGCAATACCGCAATCGCATGGAAAGTGAAAACACATCAGGACACCCCTAATAAAAACGCACAAAATGGTGTGCGCTCACAGAAAGTCTATTTTGTGCAAAACATAATACGCTTGGAAAAAACAGCATTTTTGCAGCGAAATGCCACAAACGTTTGACAGACAGTACTANAAAACGGAATATTAAAAGGAGCCAAACAGGAGCGTCTTTGGCACGACACCTTCGTGGACGACCTTTACCGCCGTGTCCCCAAAAGGTCAAAGCTGTCAAGGCTCGCTTGGCCTTTTCACGGCCCGCACGTTCGTTCGCCCGCCGAATCTCTGCGGGAAACCTAACTAACAAGTGCGCATCTCTCCCACCACCTCCCCTCCTTCTTCCCCCTCCGGCCAGAGGCTGGAGACGGACCTGTCCTACTGGATGGACCACGCACGCTCCACCGACCACGGGCGCCAGCATCACTACGACGAGAACGCGCCGATCGGCCCGCGTGACCCAAACTCGTACCGACACGGCGCCAACGTCAACTATGACTACTATTAGCATGCGCACGCAACCACACCGCGGCGTGAGAACCAAGCCGCTTCCTGCTCAGAAGGGAAGACGGCGAAGCGCCAAGGCGTGTGAAAATGATCTTCCTTCTGCAAGTGAAAATGTCATGACGGAAAAAACAATAAAAAAAAACATGCTTTTCTGTTTTTCTTCTAAGTCCACAGTTTGTTCACCTTACCTGAGCGTGTCGAGTTTCAGCAGGACCAGGTTGTGGTCTGCCTTCCCCTATGCATCTTTGAAGTTTGCATTCATTAGGTCCACAGTCCTGTTGGCCCTGGTGTTAACAGTCCACAGACTGGAAGAAGCGGTTGGCCAGCTGGTAGCCACGTTCCTGCAAAGCACAATAAGCTGCACTCCTCCCTGAAGGTCTTGACCTTCGTTGTCTGCGCAGCCAACTCGCCAATCTTGTTTGGGAGTGATTTCACGTTTCCCATGATGCTCGGAGGTACCAAAAGATGTTTGTTTTTTCAATTCTAATTCTGATTGCATCGGAATGGGGTTTGATTGCTGACTCTTGTTCCAAGCATCCAGTGTTGAAGTAAATTGATTGTGGGCTTGATGGTTGACAGATTTGTTATTACAAAGGAGGCACTACGGTCCATTCGGATAGCAAAACCAACAAATTAGGAATTTTTCAAAAATATCTATGAATAAACACTAATGTGTTTTGTGGTTGAACACGGCCAATTAGTAAAACAATGAAAAAAAATGCATATGTAAGCCAATCATATGTAATTGTGGCCTACATTGCATTGCATTTTCAGCAATAAAAACGGCTGAGCTAAAAAAAAAAACATTAGGCATTCAGTCAGATGCATTCAAAGACATGAAGTATTCGACACCGGTCACTTGCAGTCATGTTAAACTGATCAGACAATAAAAAATGTAAAAAAGTCTTACATTTATACTATAGGGGTGTTATTTCATGTCTAGAGGGCTCTAATAACTTTAAAAATCTTATGTTTATATTCTCTCTTATGTCCAGATGAGATTGACTACATTCATGGCTAGATGGATAATCAATTTCCAAAAGGAATTCACATTTCCAGCAGCTCTGCAGAAAGGTCACAATGAACTCAAGTACAACATAAAACAGCCGAGGCAAGGCAGGAGAGAAGAAAACTAAAATAGAATGAGAATAAACACGGAACATAACACTTCAACACATATTGGGTAAAACAAGTGTAAAGGTCACTATAGGGGTGGTGTATCATGTCTAGAGGGCTCTAGTAATGTTAAAAATGTATTTAGAAAGACTTCTAAATAGAAAGACTTATGAATATATTCTATTTACAAAGGAACCCTGCTTAGTGGAAATTCCCTTATCACAGTCGGGTCTGGATCCAAAGACCCATGATGGAAGCATCACTGCACTTTTTCCATCTGTGTGTGTGTTTTTTGTTTTTTTTTGACACTTCTACAAGTTTTGACATCATGTATTTTTTCACTACTTTTCCACTTTCCTGATTCTGCCACTGGTTTTCCCAACTGGTCCGCAAAACCCTGCAACAATCATCTCAAAGACGTGTTCCTTAGCAAATACTTTATTAAAATAGCATTTTCACCTGGTATGAGCTGTGAGCTTTCCCCCGAAATGAAGCAACAACATCAATGCAGAGATCCCTCCCGCCGCAAGGCGTGCTAATCATGTGGTCTGCAAATAAATCTATTAAGAACACAAAGAAGCGCTGCCAGAGATTAAAATAGCACAAATTCCCCCCCCCCACCCCCCACCCCACAAAAGAACATTTAAAAAAAGATAAAAGTTGGCTGTGTTTTAAATAATTGGATTCAGGCTCATTCTGGCGCCTAACAGTGCAACTTACAGCTTCTCATCAAGGCAACAGGACAATCAAAAGTCGTATTCTTCTCCAAAATAAATATCCCAGAATGCACCTCGGCACAAAGACAGGTCGACTTATTTAGGTGTGTCTGGGTCGGCCTTTCTTCGTGCGCGCCGCTTTGGGTTTGGGGATGTACTGGTTGTTGGCCTGGTGCTCCAGTTCCCTGCTGAAGTACTGGATGGTTTTGTTCAGGCCCTCCTCCAGGGGCACCTGCCAACACACACACACGTCCATCTGACTAAAGTGACTACAGGAGAGCCCCCGACTATTGGCAGACTTCTTTTGCCTCGCGAGTTAATTCACTCGAGATTTTCCAGACGAAAGATGCCTTTGCAAGAGGTGATGTTGAGTTGTCTGCAGGCATGCTTGAATTAACTTAAATGAACGGGACGAAATGTACGCGCGCGTTAATGCACGCAAATGAGTACACGCGTGCTGTAGTAATGATGTGACTAAAGGAGCAAAAGTGTCTAGATAGCCGTGTGCGGGCGTTTCATACCACTGGCTCCCAGCCGAGCATCATCTTGGCCTTTCGGATGTCGGGTCTTCGCCTCTGTGGGTCATCCTGGGCCTCAGGAAGGAAATTGATCTGACTTTGGCTCACTGTGGGAGTGGACACAATGGACAGTATAGAGACGTGAAGACTTTGATGAGAACATAACTAGATGCGTTGACAAATATAGAGTAGAGCCCCCCTGATAAATATGTTACGACCCAGGGGAACATTACATATTCAACCAGGACACCGCAGGCGGGAAATTAAATCTATTTTATTGAGAAACTAGCTGGGATAGGCTCCACCATACCCGCCCGCGACCCTTAAAAGGATTAGCTGCATAGAAAATGGATGGATGGGTTAGAGACCCCTCCCATGCCCAAAGAAAAAGTCCTGATGCGCTGGCCCAAACAACGACTAACCCGAGAAAAAAAAAATCGCTTTGTGGCACACACAAGTCTGTGAGGACCAGACAGGTCTTTGACAGGAGCTAATCCCGGGCAATGAAAAAACTCATGAGGATCTTATCCACCCATCGGAAATGCAGGACGTCCTTAATCGGTTCAATAGTCTGACTCACGGTGTCATCTTACAAAGAACGCTAAACTCACCGCACAGCAACGTAACACTCAAAAGGTAGCTAAGATAATTCGAGTTTGAAATAAAAACTACCATTTAAACCGCTTCCCATCACGAACTTCACTCCAGCAAATAATTTTATTGGCCATGGCTACCTAGGGGAGAGGAGCCAGAGGAGCTTAGAGCCCAATTGGAGGCTCCTCTGGTGGACAGCAGCAGCTGAACACACCATTGGATGGTGGGTAGCCATTAAAATTGTTGTATTTTAAACTCGTATTGGTACTTGGATATTTCTTAGCTACCTTTTGCGTGTTTAGCTAGACTGTTAAATTGAGTAACGACCTCCTGCAATTTCCATTGTGTTGACAAGCTTGAGTTTGTGATTGGCTCCGGTCAAAGAAAAAGCTGACGTTTCTTCACTGAAAGGTCCTTTTTCAGTGACAATCTAATGTTCCAGCTTTATAAAACCCGGATCCAGGAAATATGGCCGCTGTTGTGTTGGATTAGCGCAGGCGTGGGCAGACGTTTTGACCCACGGGCCCACACTGGGTTAAAAAAATGGCAGAGGGGCCATCTATACATAGGTGGCAATCAAACAAAAACAACGCATCACATAAACTACTGCTGTTATGTGGATGACAAACAACTAAGAGCTAAACATAATACGTGACTTAAAATTCATAATGCCTGCAAAGTATGTTGGATATCTAAAGTATATTAACTCCTCTTTTACTTCTCTGAGGACTTCCCCAACATATTTGGCAATCAAGAGCACCACAGGCTACCCAGCATGCTTTGTGGCAATAAAATATGGGTGCTTTTTTGGCATGGACATTGTGAGCAGATATTTATTTGTATGGCCACATGGTGCGGTAGGTATATTAGGTGGCGGTAGGGCCACACGTTCTTTGGATCGGGTTTTATTTTGTCAAGCTGCAGATTGCATCTGATTGTTCCGGTGACACAAACGTGCCACAATAGCACTGCAAGTCATGTTGCCAGCTACAGTTTTGATGTTAAAGGTTTAAAAAAAGATTTTGGAAATGCCCACTGGGCTGGATCAGGATGCTTGGCGGGCCTGATGTGGACAGCGCGCCGCGGTTTGCCCACCGCCGGATTAGCGGCTTAGCATGGAAACAGCAGCTGGACGGCGACTCCAGGCAACTGGAGTCTGTTGCTCGGCACCTTTGTCGTATGTCGGGCAGGCCATGGAATGTTTTGTGTAGGTGACGGACTGCACTCATAATCTCTCCACCGCTTTTCAAGAAGCTTCACATCAGGAGGACGGCTGTGCTGGCACACATTCATATGCTGACGATGCGGCATCACAAGCAATTAGGGGTTCGGTTTCCCGCTCAAGGACACACGCACACGGGGAGCCCGCGGCGGCAATCAAGTGCTCACGCAAATGGCTCGGCGTCTTTCCATTCAAATGTACGTTTACCGTCCTGCACATTACAATGCAGCAATCATTGTCATCTGAGCAGCAGAACCTTTCCATCCTTCACGGAGCATCTTAATGCAGAGGCAAAGACAAGGAACACGAACGACGTTGGGAGAGGAGCAGGAAGACGGGGGGCTCGGCCGCGCCGGCATTCAGATGTCAGGGGTCAAGACTTTGCGCAGACACATGGAATGACAACTACATCGATCAATCCGACAGCCTTACCGACAAGACTCTTGATGAGCCGAGCAAACTCCAGTATGGTGTGCTCATCTGGGTTCCCCTGCAGATAAAAAAAAAAAAACTTTAAAAAAAATGCAGCTGTAGGTCCAATTATCTTAGGAGGGGTCAAGGGTTGGAGGGCAGGGGTCGACAACCAGCGGCTCTTCGCTGAGCACCAAAGTAGGGGACATTTTCAAAAAGAATGTGAAACAGCTGACCCACCGCCAGTCCAGGAATGCATCTAGGCTGGATGAGCAAGAGCGTGTGAGGGAGAGTTTTCCTCTCCCGTTCATCCGTACTCAGCCTTATGTAAATTATCTAGCTCATTTTTTCATTCAGTCAATCGTTTTCTATGCCGCTCATCCTCATTAGGGTCGCGGGTATGCTGGAGCCTATCCCAGCATTCCTCTTATTCAATTCATATTGAGGCGGGCGGGGGTGATGCGTGTGTATACCGAGGACGGGAGGTTAGGAGGGTGGTTTGGGCGGGAATGATTTTAATCTGTAAAGCACTTTGAGTTACACGAGTGTACGAAAAGTGCTAATGTGGGGTAGGTAGGGTCTAATGTGGTTAGGGTTAGATTATGGAAAGGCTTTAAAGGGGACCTATTATACTCATTTATGGGCCTTTGTTTTAAGTTGTGGACTTCTACAGAGCAGTTACACACCAAAAACATCTTAGATCTTCCGGACTCTGCGTCTTTTCCTGCAGTGTTTCCTGCCTCTCGTCCAAACGGTCTGTGCGATTTACTCCACCCCCGGCCCTCCAGGTATGCCTCTCCGCTGTGATTGGTCACACTCCCAAGCACTCCTGAGGACTTCCGGATATCTGCCAAACCAGACTTTTAATTCTGGCGGTACAGGGTTGATCCAGACATGGGCGAGCTTGTAATTTGCATGGATGAAGGTAACACTCCCTCCACTCCGTGTATGCACACTCTATGATGCTACAATCGCCCCATTACTTACTCTACATAGCCACAGTTAGCAGTGCTTCAGGACTTCAGCAACAGTTTGGCGGATAGTCCGGCTTTGTATTGCTAAGCAAAGTTAGCCTTCCCTCACACTTCCTGGGAGCCATTGCTCAAAGCTGCCCAGATAAGGAAGTCCGGGGTGCGTGACGCCAGTGGAACTCGGGTGTTGAAACTCAGCGTCCAGGGCCATCCAAAACTGCGCTCAGGGCTCACTTCCAAATGCGCACACCTCATTGTCTGACGGATTGGCACCATTGGACACGAGAAAAAAACATTGTAACTGTTTTATAAGTCAGGAAAGGGAAAAAGCATAATAGGTCTCCTTTAAGATTGCGAGTTGGAAGTTTGCTATTATGGTTTAGGGTGGTTAGGGCTGGATTCTTGTGTGGTAAGGTTTGAGGGGTAAGGGTTTAGGGTTTATGTCAAATGCTGCATTCAAGAAGAGGAACTCACCAGATTGACAGGACTGCTGATGTTACTGTTCATCAACAACACCAGGCCGTTCACCAGGTCACTGGGGGCCCGATCACACACACAAATGCGTTAGACATTGCTTCTGTTCTTAATTGATTAGCAAATAACCACATCATTGCCAGTGGTAGTCGCCGCATCTCACACTATTTAATGTAACAACATACATAAAGGACTGTGAATGCATTGCAATACTAAACCCTCCACATCTGAGACACGCGACTCTTTCATTAGAGCTAATTCTTTGTTTGGGTCATCATGGAATAAAATGTTAAAAGCTCAGGCAAGAGACAGCAGCGTGTGCAGAATCCAAAAACAAATGAAGACACTATACGTCAGCATGCCTCAGTATAACCAACTCGAGAACAATCGGACTACCCAGATGAGATGCAAGAACGACTTGTGGGAATGTGGAACCAAAACTTGAGAAGATCAAACGAAAAGTGTGTCCTTGAGAGGGCTGAGGAAGGTGCTGCACGCAAGATAAAAAACCTCAACAAACTTGTGAGCGTACTTTAAAAGTTCCCTTGACTTGTACTTGCCAGGCTTCAAGCATGCAAGCTTTCAACAGTAATGTTGGAGTTTTCGGCGAAAACATTATCACTAAATCTTTTTTTTATCAATATTTTGGAGTTGTGGGCTAACTTTGCCTTGGGGGTTAGTGCATCATAATGATTTTCATCCTGTCAGCTTGTCAATCTTATTTCTGGACGGTCAACATCAAGCATTTGTAGACTTGTGTTCAGAAATCTCTGTCCTGGCTGCTCAGTACTAAATGGCCGACACGAACTATAGTAAGTAAACGACATAATAAACTCAGCCAAGTCTGCGCTGTTCAATTGCATAAAAAAACAAATACAATGCACGGCATTAAGTACTACGGCCTTTGTTCCCTCCTCCCCCATTTATGCTTTTGCTATCACATGAAGGCACAGACTTATATTGTACTACTCAAAATAAGCTGGCTAGCTAGGAGACGCCTGTGATAGCATCATCACCACAAGGGCTGGCCACGCTGTGTGTTTATGTCCAACCACAAACACACACAGATAGTGTTTTGAGGACAAGACATGATTAGTATAAGACCGCAAAATTGTTCAGGGACACTTGGAAAAGCCCCAGGAATGTGACATCCACTCGTAGCGTTCACGTGGGACAAAAACGAGCTCCAAACTAACAAGCTGTTTTTGCTTGTTTGCTTTAAAAACAAAATGTCACTGTCATTTTGTTGGCAACAGTTTTTGGGATCGGCTTTGAAAGGCATTTAGCACCAGATCACTCATTTTTTTACGGAAATTGGAATTTGGACTTTATTTTCCTAAAATAACTTTTTCCGCAAGTTACCACTTTATTTATTTACATTTATTATTACAAAAAAACATTTTTACATTTTTGCAACTAAAACAACAATATTTTTCATATTACTTAAGTAAGGTAAGGGAGCGTAAACTTTAAAATCAGCAGGGACTTATTTTCCCTAATCATCTAAGGGTGTCTACTTGCATTTGTTGACTCTACGCAGGGCCGCGGGGTGGAAAAGAGACAGCAGAGCATCAAAAACTCTTATCTCTCTGATCACGTAACGCTAGGCTGATCAAATGACCTAATTACTCCGGCTAAGCAAAAGCACAGCCGCCTCAGTCCCACGCCCGCCTTCCTTTCATTTACTAACGCGAGGCGGGTGACGCCAGCATGCCGTCAAATGTAAATAGGCTGTAATTAATTGAACGGCTTCCATTAATCATGACGGTTTCTTCCTAAACTGAGACGGACACACAGCAGCAATTAAATTGGGGCTGACAAACATGCGGGCACATCTGAGTGGACGTACCAAGCAGGAATTCATTCAGCAAGAATTGAGCCTCTTACCTCACATACTGGAAGGCTCTTGTTTGGGAACCGGTGCCGTAAACCTAGAAACACAACAGGAGATCGGGTAGTGCTTCATATAGTTCAAGGCACACCATAATCCCAGTTCAAAATGCAGAACATAAAAACCTGCTTAGGTTTTGTCTCAAAAGCTTTTTGACTAAGAATAGGCCGCATTCAACCATAGAACAGCTCATTTACTCCCAGCCAACATCGCCTCCAATACCAACCAGCATTTTGACTGATCTTTCAAGGCGCACAGACTGTTTTCTAAAACTATATGAACATGGAACATACCAAAGGAAGGATTAGGAGCCGTAACATAGGTACCTTTCAGGAAAATATCAGTTACCAACTAAAAAAAGAAGCAGACCAGCTTTTTGTCAAAATCTGTATTTTAAGCAGAATTTTCTCTTTAACACAAAAAATATTGTGAGCGCTCAAATATATACAACTATACCAACAACACAATTTACCAAGATAACACCATGAACTATTGATGATTTTCACATTTGGAACTGAGCTGTGTGTGTGTGTGTGTGCGTGCGAAAATTTCCCTACAATGCGTAACCTTCTGCACACTGCACTCCTACACTTCCTCCTTCCTGTCGGGTGGGTTTTTACATGCACGTGATCCCTGCCGAGCTCTCATCGTATGCACTTCAGCCACCTTTGGCCATTTTTATGAGTTAAATTTGCTCTAAAAGTGACACCCATTAGTGGGGAGTTGCGTCATTACCTCGTTTAGCCTCTTGGGGAAAAAAAGTATAAATAGGTTGTTGGGATCGGGGGTTCGGGTGCATTGCAGGCTGAGTACGACAAAATCATAATTGTGGCAGGTCTGCACTGATTTGATCTGTGATAAGTATATGACGATAAGTCCACCCTGCCTCTCACGCCCCCCAACTGTTCACCACGCCCCTCCAGGGGCCCCGCCCCACTATTTGAGAAGCACTGTAATAAAGTATAAGCAAAAATGTATTGGGTCAAAACCAACCTGTATTTTGTGACTCGCCTAAATTAAAAAGTTTGTTGTATCTAGTCATATTTTTTCATTTTTGTTTTCCTAAAATTAGTGATAAAATCTCATCTCATGCATTGTCTTGTCTCATACATACAGTGTTTCGTGACACCCCGAATGTATACAGTAAAATTTAAATCCTTACTGTAAGAAGAGAGACCTTCTGCAGGATAGGAGAGGGTTTTTTTCAAGCTCTGGCTTCTCCTTGGCACAACCACTAGCTATGACTCCTGTTAACCAAAAGCTCAGCTGCATTGCACAGTAATGCCTTGACTTACGAGCTCATTAACGTACGAGTTTTCCAACAAACGGGCCGCTACTCAGAATGATTCAAATTTTGCGGTAATATACAAGCTTTGGTATTGACTTACGAGCGTACAAACGTCTATGAAAGCCCCATCCAGACGAAGACGACCCGAGGACTAGACGCACAAATACTTTATCTACCCGCGTGTTTATTTCTTTACACTTTCTTTCGTTATGTTTTAGTATAATGTTCTTATACATTACTGAGTGTGTAGTCACATCATATTTTCTTATTCAAAAACGTATAAACGAAAAACAATGGTGTGGTTTTTGAGGGCACTAGAACCAATTAATGGCATGTATATTTCTTATGGGGAAAATTGTTATGACATACGACTAAATCAAGTTACAAGCTAGGTTTGGGAACGAATTGAAATTGTAAGTTAAGGTATTACTGTAATTGAGTCTTTAATCCCATGTGTACTGTACTATATACCAAATGTTCCGTACCCAATAAATCTGATTACAACTACATATGCTGTGACACTTGATAGTTACCTTCCTGAAGCTAATGCTAATTTAAATTTCCCAATCAGGTTTCACTCTCATGATATTTAACTGATGTTACAATAAAGACGATAATAGTATATAGTGCTCTAGCAATAAAGGCTATTTCATTGATAACCACCACATATCACACCATAGAACCCACCAAATGATGATGATAGTGCGGGTGTCTGACAGAATTCCGTGAGACAATTACTCTACTGTGGGCGGACTGAAACCTATGTATCAGATATATGTACACTATGAAAACAAAATCCTTACTGTGAGAGGTTCTCCCTGTAGCGCCTGCAGGATGAAGTTGCTAACGACGCGGCCGTCATTCATGTGCATTCGGGCGCCGAATGTGTTGAAGATCCTTGCCACTCTCACTTCTACTCCTTCCTGCAAGCACAGAAATCACACCACCATTATTTACCACTAAGATGATACCCAACATACTTCATAAAAACACGGCCAGATGCAGCGTAGTTTTTTTTCCTCCAAAAATCCTTGGCGGTGGAACTAATGTATCAACGCTTCTCCGAGGCGCGCTACGGACACTTTGGAGGTTGGGAAACATGAATAAAAACATGAACATTATGCAGATGGTTCAGTTCTAAAAGTCTGAAACGGTGAAGAAAAGACGACACAATGGGGACGAGGTGTCAAAAGTGTCATGGATGATGAAATGAAAAGTGGTACAGTAGCACAAAATTGCTTGCGCTAGGGTCTTAAGGTCACCGTTTGTTTCTTTTTAGGTACAGTAAAGCAAACTTCTGTGTAAGCAGCTTTAACAGTAAAACTGCTGGCAGAATCTCTCATTTATCACAGTTAATTGGAGCCAGACCTGACCATTAAAAGTGAATTTCCGCAAAGTAGGATTCTTGTTTATAAATCCAATATTTTTGTAGTTTGAGCACAGAAATGTTTACAACCTTCTAAAATACGTTTTGTAGCATTATTAGAACCCTCTAGACATGACATTTATACTCATTCTACCCAATCGAGTACACATTAGGGCTGTCACAGGATCTTTCGAGATAAAAACGTGGTAATATTTCTCATTCAGAAAAAAAACTGTCGGGCCTGGGACAATAATTATCCACCCGATACATTTTCTCGGTTTTCCTCTTCCTTGTTGCCGACTGTTCTGAGTAATATCACTTCATCAAAGCTACTAAACAAGGAATTCAAGTAAGTACTACTACAGCATTGTAGCATTTTTAGCTGTTTTCATAGTAAAACGCATAAATAAACACTTAGCACTGTTACACTAGGTGTTTGCATGCGGGCATGCAACTGTTACCATGCGAACTACAGCATTTCAGGATTTGGGCGGGAGATTAGACAGCAGCATTGCAGTTTGGTGTCAGCATTGCCAGGGTTTCTCTTGGAGATGAATAAAGTATCTTTCTATCAATCCGATCAAAACTGGCTGAAGTTAAAGGCTGCAATACCGCAATCGCATGGAAAGTGAAAACACATCAGGACACCCCTAATAAAAACGCACAAAATGGTGTGCGCTCACAGAAAGTCTATTTTGTGCAAAACATAATACGCTTGGAAAAAACAGCATTTTTGCAGCGAAATGCCACAAACATTTGACAGACAGTACTATTTGCCTGTGAGGAAATGCATGGCAATTCCACATCATCACAACTTTAGTACTTAATTTGTTTTGAAAATAATGTTGGCAATATACTGTATATGTATGTATTTTTCCTAAATAAAAGTTCCATACTGGCTGAAGTGCCACAATTATAGTTCCAGCTTGTAGCCCCGTTCCCGATTTCCACTTAACAATTTCATCGGGAAGGCAATGGGACTTTGATGGAAGGGGGTTTCCCAGCTTTGGCTTGTCCTTGGAACTATCGGAGCTGCACTGTACAGTGTTTGTTTACAGTGGAGATGCAGGACTATATGGCAAGGCAGTTATACTTCCTGTCCCCCACTCAAGATGTACCATGTTGCACTTGCCCAAGTCAACACCGCTGGGTTCCTAAAAGAAGAGTGACAACTAATGATTCCCAAGTATGGATTAAGCAAGTGAAGGGCAAAAAAAAACTGTTGCCTTCAGAGTAACAGCACCACATTTAAATGTGCTCCACTTTTTGTAAACATTTCACAGTGCAAAATCATCACCATCGAGTAGGCGAGCAATTTTCCCACCTGCCGATCCCGACAAAATCGCTGGGATATTTAAGTACACTTCTTTTCCTTTGGGCTTATCCCTTCAGGGGTTGCCACAGCGGATCAATTGCCTCCATCTAACCCTGTCTTCTGCATCCTCTTCTCTTGCCCCAACTACCTTCATGTCCTCACGCGGCCTACAATCTCCTTTCTCCATATGCCCTTTCATCCAACTATCCCACTGCCCCGCCATTTCCCCGGCAACGACCATCAAGACAATTTGCAGGGGATTTTCCTTCCTGAAATTTCTGATCACATCAGACATGCAACACAATGTCTTTCTGGAGTGCTGGGAATGAATTAGGAATTGATTAGCAAACTATCTTGGGAAAGGCAACACATGACATTTACCAGCAGTATGGCAATTTCCTGTTCGTACTTGGCGCCTAAGCATTTCAGTGTGACCACTGAAGTCGAATAATTTGAAATCAATACAAAACGACACTCTAAACGGTACTATTGAGCCTTTTCTTTGATTCTTGGAGGCTTCTCTGCACACTCTAAACGCAAATACAACACGCCGTCTGTGAGCTAGTCTTCAACTAACAGGCTGATGAACGTTCATGCCAGGTGGATATCGATGCAGGTTGATAAACAGTGAAAGGCCGGGAGTTACCAGCGGTGTGGCAAACTGCGTCCAACGGTCTGTCATATAAGCGACTGTGCAGTTGTGATTTTTTGACATGAAGTTGTATGGCATCCCCATCACTAGTGTGCAACAGTGACTTACCCCCTAATTTATCCCGTGCGTCCAGTTCGAGTCCTATTTCCATGACAAAATAACGTAGATCCGATTAGTTTCTGGGGCCACTTGAGGTACGGATATGTTTGGATTTTCAAAACAATTTGCGTTCAAAGAGTAACCCATTCGCAATGAGCGGCAAGGCTCAGGTGGACGTTCTCTCCCAACCTGAAGGTTGCGGGTACGATCCTCCGTCTTCCTGTGTTAATGTCATGCCGAAGTATCCTTGGGCAAGATACTGAAACGGGGAAACCGTGTCAAAGCGCCATCTTGTTTAAGTATGTGTCGCACGGCGGATGAAGATGCGCGACTAGAGCCATCACATACACAACAACGGACAGTCGATAGTATTAATACGACGGAAGAAGAAGGGCAAAAATTTGTGAGGTCTGATTTTTTTCCGGGGAGCCATGTTTGTCATGGAAATGTATTACTCTTTTAGAAGCATATTGTTCGGAAAAGCCAAAATCGTTACTCCAGTAGCCCCATCAACTAACCAGATCTACGCCCTTCGTCACAGAAATCCAACCAGAACTGAATTCACGGGACCAATTGGGGTGTAAAGTCACTGTTATAATAATGAATAATAGAAAATCCCAACTATCCCTTTACCATCACGCTTTATAAGGCTCTGATCAATATTCTTTCCTGGTGGTCTAGTAAATAGCTAGGACTGCATATGTTCACGTCTGTCAAAATAAAGGAACCGGAAGGTTGGTGGTTCCATCCGCGCTCCCGACCCCAGTAGTTGTGGGCTTGGGCAAGACACTTCACCCAGTGTGTGACTGAAAAACTGCAATTTTCAAAATTCCTTGACTCTTGGAGAGTAATAAAGTACATATCTATCTACACATTCATACATATAGCAACGGGGCTCCTTGATGACTGCGCTCTTAAGCCTTGGAGGAGCCAGTCAGTTTCCAATTACCCTGTCCTTGCTTTCATCTCGTCACTTATGACACCAGCCACAGTCTCCGTGTCTTTCTAAACACTACCAGAGCAATTTCTTTGTATCCAAGTAAGACTTGGATTAAAGACAGCACACTGCGAGATGAAAAGTTGCACGTCGGCTTTGTTTTAAAAGTGACACAGCGATTATTAGTGGATTTAGTATGGATACTTTAACTAAATGTTTGCTTTTTTGTTTTCTTGTTCCACTCTATAGCCAGAGTGTGCCGCGAGCCAACATTCCATTTATGATGAACAACTTCCCCCTTCTGTCTGCCACGTGTTTTCTTCCTCTCCGTTGCATAGCCGTAGTCCACATGTGCAAATGTTAATGGATTTTGATTACATGACTAGGCGATAGAAGGCAGAGGCGATAACCTCGGCCCTGTGCACAGATGACTGACAGTTGATTATGAAAGCAAGATGTTTCACAGAATTATCCCGATGAGTGCCGGGGGTGGGATGAGTAAGGCGCCGAGACGGAGTCTGATAAATAAATATCACCGGCCTACATGAAAGACGAGGGAAGTCAATCATATCAGACCACCAAAGGCTGGCATCAATCAAACCCTAATCAGGAAAACTTATTCTGGAAAATAATTCATGGCTCCGTCCATTTGTGTCGTCCCTGCTGTTGTTAGGCGGTACTCACCTTGGTTTCCCTGAATATTTGCCACGCCATATTCACCTGCCAAGGGCATGACTGGTGCTGGTGTTATTTGTGGCCGGATTCAGGTCAGGTGAGTTTGAATGTACCTCACGTTTCAGCAGCCATTTGATTGTTTCTAAAGCAGTGATTCCCAACTACTGCCGCGGTACATTAGCGTGGTTTCCAATTTCACTTAATTGGGCCAAAATTATTGATTATTCTTTGTTCTGTCTGTGCCAGCAACATATTGATAGATACTTTATTCATCTCCAAAAGAAAGGCAGAACAATTACATAGACAGATGGTAAAATATTAACTATAACAAAAAATAAGGCAGATTATTCCTGCATTAGCTGTGGCTGGCTGCTGGCCATGCTGGGAATACCGCTACTCCCCCTCTACCCCGCCCCTGGTGCAAGTCTGGAGTTTATGTTGAAAAGTGTGCTTACTGTGCCGATGTACGTTGAGGTTTTTCTCGTGGGTCCCACACTGTGGTCCCCCAAAGCAGCTTTGTTTGGACTTGTTGTTCCCTTTCCTCTCCCTCCTTTCATCGCCCGGTCACCCCGATTTTTCAAAGCCCCGGTTTCTGATAATCATTTTTGGCAAAATGTTGCCTCAGCTCTCGTACGCCGTACTCAAACTGGAGTCTTTTATCTTTTCGTGCATTGACAGCGTCCATTCATTCATCCATCTGCCGCTTATCTTAGGTTGGGAAGCGAGAAGTTGTCCAGCTCCACCCCGTCCCACGTCAGCTGAGAGACATAGCCTCCCCAATGTGTTCTGGCTCTTCTCCAAAGCTCTCCTACCGTTCGGGTGAAACCCTGAACACCTCCCCAGGAAGGAGTCAGGGAGACATCCAAACCGGATGCCCAAGCCACCTCATCTGGCTCCTCTCAATGTGGAGGAGCAGCGGCTCTACTCAGTTTCCGCTGGATGACAGTGCTTCTCACTCCGTCTTCTAAGGGAGACCCAATTCGGCCGCCTGTACTTGTGATCCACTCCTTTTGGTTGATAGCATTGCTTGTTTATTCAGGCATCTGCTCTACAAGCTGCACACTGGACCTAAACTCCGGTCAAAGTTTAGTTTCTATACGATTGCCTCCGGAGAAGATAAGGAAAAGTGCTTGCTGAAACGAGATTGGTGTAGCAGACAAACCTTGATCCGCCTGCTACTATTCAGGCAGTACATCAATAATAATCACAATTGTGTTTTAAGGTCAGACACATCCTTAGCACAAACACATTCAACAGCATGTTGCTGTTGTTTTAAAAATCAATTCTTATCACAGCACTCTCATACAATTTACCCCCCCATCAGCCTCGAGGACTGCATTTTGACAATACGCAGGGTCAGATTCAAAAAACGAGCTACCCCGACGCTCAGACAGGGCACTCAAGAGCACTCAAGAGTCTATTCTATTCCATTTATGAGTGACAGCAATCTGTGGCCGCAGAGAGACCACGATATAAATAGTAAACAACAGTGGGGCTGCATTTCAATCATCTTTCTCTAAACCTATGCAAACATTAACGGTTTGGTAATCCAAACCCAAACGCTGGCTCGCCACGTGTGAAATGTGCAGCTATGTTTTGCGTGCATGCATACTCATAGGGTGCAATTCTGACACCTGCTTCATGTAGGCGTAACACATGGTCTCCGCGACACGTTTGCCTTCATCATAGCATGCTCGGGGACCAATGGGATTCACGTGGCCCCAGTACTCTTCATTTTGGGGGTGTACCTCAGGGTCTGGAGGAAAAAAAAAAAAACTAAGTTGGTAATAAAGTACAAGTGACAGCTAATCAGCAAGTCGTCTTGCCAAATTCTGAAACAGCTGGGATGCTACAATACAAACAGTTGGAGGTGTTTTGATATATTTATACCTATATATTTATTTAAATACAAAGAAAGGAATGTTACTTTGAAATACGGACAGCCACTTAAGTTGACATTTATTTCCACACAAAAACACACACTAAATTTGCACCGTTTATAGATAGTTGTGTGAAAATGTCTGATTTCTTTGTTGGTTTGTATATTAGAGCTGTCAAATGATTACTCATTTAAAATCCGATTAATCACGGTTTTCCAATTTTGATTAATCACCATTTGCAACTAGGTCTGAAACATGCACATTTTGACTGTATTTTATCTAAAGAAATAGATATAAAAATAGATCTCAATCACAGTTGTTTTAACAGAGTGGGAGAAACCACTTTTTCCTCAATGATAAAACATTTCATTGAAAAACTACATTTGGTGTTCAAGTGTGTCGTCATTGACTAATATTTCCATTACTTTGATCATCATGAGACATTTTAATTTGACAAAAAATCTGAGAGGGGACAAACACGTTCACGCAACGGTGCCTTTCCCCAGGTACCAGGCAGGTACTGTAAACACTTTGATGCATGCATGTCGACCCGCAATTAAATATTTCTAATATGCTTTTATCATTCAGACCCTTGCATGACTGTTAATGTGATTTCCTGTACCGGTAATACAAGTTTTAGGTTTAAATGGAATCTATTATTTATTTAAAAAACTAACTTTCTAAGTTTAAATAAACCCGTTCCTGCAAAGGCTGCTGTTTGAACTTTAAGGCTCCACTGTAGATTGGAGAACGTTGCCCTTCCAACACTCCAAGCAACAAGAGAACTTTCATACACGATATAAGCCGAGGAACCCAGAACTAAACCATTCTTACCTCCATAAACCTCTGATGTGGAAGCCAATAAGAGCCGGGCGCCCACGCGTTTGGCCAGACCTGCCGGAAAACAGAAGTCTTTCTTCACAACGGCAAAGAACGGCTAATCCTGCCATCAACACTGGTTGCATGCAGTTACAGGAAGCACATACTCCTCCCCTGCAAGGCTACACAATCAACAGATGCGGTCACCTCCTTTATTCCTCGATGACTCACCCAGCATGTTGAGAGTGCCGATGGTGTTGGTCTTGATGGTTTTGATGGGATTGTACATGTAATTGGGAGGGGAGGCCGGAGAGGCCAAGTGATAGATCTGATCCACTGGGGGGAGAGGAACCAAACAAAATGTATTTTAATAAATCATATCTGTGTGAAATGCGGTATGTTAATATTTGCAGAGAAAGCTGGTGAGGCATCTCAGCAGGTTTGCAGTTATTACTCGGCTCTGTACATCATTGGCAAAAGAAAAAGTGTTCCGCAATACGTCCGTTTCATATTCCGTATTTATTCATCTGATTTTTCCGTAGTTAAGGCATACAAACCCTTGTATCCCTTTTTTTTTTATTAGGGATTTTTGTGCCTGTCAACAAAAGCCGGTTGTTCCGACAATCGAGTCTGGTGCTTGTGTGTCCCACCCAACATTACAGTACCCCCTACTGACCTGTGTAGACCACTACATATTCGTAGCGTCTTTGTATGTGGCTGCAAAATGTGAACGCAAAGTGGCGAGGGGCGACTGTACTCCTAACGTGTCGCTCGCAACCGGCTGTGTAAAAATCGGAATACTTTTTATTACAGCCATCCGTCGCCTTACCACGCTTCAAACCCTGTGGCTTCATCCGATCACGATTTTCAAAATATATCGAGTAAGCCTTGCTGTTCTGTGTTCTGCACCCATGGGGCCCGGTCGGGCACAGCCCAAACAGGTAACGTGGGTCCCCCCTCCCATGAGCTCACCACTCGTAGGAGGGCCCAAAAGGGTCGGGTGCTAAGTGAGCTGGGTGGCGGCCGGAGGCGGAGGCCTTGGCGGTCCGACCCTCGGCTACAGAAGCTACAAAACTGAAAGACATATTTTGATAATGTAGTATTATAGACTGGTCACTAGGTGTCAGTAAAGTTACGTTCACGAAACAGTAGCTACCACAAATTGTACTGTCCAGAAACCGGAACGTGTAAGTCTATATCATTTCTATAATTATTAAACAAATATAAAGGTGACTACAGGAGTGTTATTTCACATTTGGATGCTCTAATAATGTTAAAAAAAGTATTTAGAAGGTGCTAAACAGGTATTCTATGCACTTAAGAAAAATAAATATTAACTAGGTGTTGTTCATTCAGGACCCCAGGAAAAAAATGACACCTGCCAACCAACACGGCAGACACCCGGCGCATTTTACAACATTTTGGTGGTGGGTGCCACTCACTATGACTTGAGCGTGATAAAAAAACAAACTGTCATGGGCCACACCTATTTTGACAATAAAGCCCTAAAAAAAAATCTCAAACGCCAACAATGTTTCATTTACTTAACCAACCAGTAGAGCTACAGCTGTATTGTTATTGTAGAAAGATATTGGGCGGAGTAAAACAGCGCCTCTCGGCGTCACTCACAACGCCTCAAGCCGCTGCCGAGCAGCATCCTACCTACCGCGGGCAACGGCTGTGTTGTTTGCTGGGTCATAAATCGCACGTGTATTGTAAAGATTTGTGGCAATAAGGCAAAAAGTGGGTCAACTTTGAGATTCCAGCTGCTGCCAAAACGCCAGAAGAGTGGATACCACTGGCACTCAACTTCAGCATTTTTTTTTATCCGGGGACTATGTTGTATTTACCAGCTCTACGGGAAGAAAGATCTACGCCCCGTAGAGCTGAAAGACGCAGCCATCCCAACAACAGCGGACATTGTAAGTCATCATACTGTTATGCATGAAACCTTTAGCGCTACGGGGGGCGAGAGGAGGCCTTGACCTGACAAACTGTTGCTCATCCTGCACATACAGCGGTGCCTTGACTTAGGGGCGCTTTGACTTACGAGTTTTCCGACATACGAGCACGGACACAATTTTGCTTCGGTATACGAGCTTTGATGTGACTTACGAGGGTACAAAGCCCCATCCAGACGAAGACGATCCGAGGCCTAAATGCACAAATACTCCACTCATTTATACCCATTCATGCGAAGCCGGAGTTTTCGGGGTCTGTAAACAAACACTTTTAAAAACGGGTCCCAGAGAGGAAACACTTGAAGACGGCGTTAGCGTCTCCATAGTTCCATAGTAACGGCCTCCCCACAGCTTCTATGAAAACGCTTGCGTCAAAGCTCCGCCCCTTTACGGACGCGCAAGCGCCAAAACACCAAACAACAATGGCGGCGTGCCGTGTTTTGTTAACGACCCTCATATGGATAAGCAGCACAGAAAAAGGATGGATGGATAGAATTACGTAGTGTAGCGTACATTAGAACCAGAACCAAATCTCACTCGGAGCTCCTCCACCGCTCTCCTACACCTCCGCCAACATCTCCATCTGCTTTTCCAGGTAAAGTACACTTATTAGTTTACACTTTCTATTTTTTATGTTCTAATATAAGTTTCTTATACATTGAGTGTGGAGACACTTCATTCTTATCCAAAAACGTGGGGGAAAAAAAATTGGTGCGGTTTTTGAGGGCACTGGAACCAATTCATGGCTTTTGCGTTATGTCTTACGACATACGAGCAAATCGAGTTACGAGCTAGGTCTGGGAACGAACACGACTCGCAAGTGGAGGTTCCACTGTATTCCAGCCTGAAAGATAATGCTTGGATTCGCCGTTTGTCCAAAAGTAGCCGATAATAATAATAATTAGTATTTGCAGAGACAAGCTGTTAGTGTGCTGCGACGTGAAAGCGAGACTTTCGGGGGGCAATCTACCGGCCGCTCATCTTTGCAGACTCCGCCCCACGCACACGCAATCCAACGCCGTTCGCTCACCCTCAATGTACAGCGGCTCCACCACGTCGTGATTGATGAGCTCAAAGTTCTCGTGGCCGATCCAGTGCTCCACGTTCCTTTTACGCCCCGTGAAGAAGTTGTCCACCACGGTCACCTCGTGGCCGTCCATCATCAGCTTGTCGGTCAGGTGGGAGCCCACAAAGCCCGCACCGCCGGTAATCTAGAGACGCAAAACAAGCAGACGTCTCCTGAAGCGAGTGCAAAGTCACACAAAAAAAAAGTCAAAGTGCATACAAGAAAACGACAACATGTCCGAGACAGGAGGTGTTTCTTTCCAGACTTGACTGGCGAGGGTGTTCTAACGCGTAATTGTTATTTTACATTTAATGTTAATACCGCTGCGTGTGAATGCAAGACCAATGTGTGTATTTTCGGTTGTAATTTGTTTTTAGCAGACAAAGCAAACAGTGGGACACCCACAAAAGACCATGAAAGCAACAGCCCGCTGTGACCCCACTGTGAGTGTGATTGCAAATTTTTGCCCCGCGCCTTTTCCTCACGTACCAAAATCCTCTTCCGATCCTTCTCCGACAGAAATTTCACCGGTGGGTATTTTTGAGACAAGCTGAAAGACAGAAAACACACAGAAGGGACGTCAAAACAAACGATTCGAGTTTCGGCGTTACGGGGATGCGACGACGAGCTCGCCGCGGCTCAAATGCGCCATCATGAATGAATGCCCCGCAGGCGCTGAGGCGGCATCTCGGCCAGTCCATCCAATTTCAGTCTGAAGATGTGGCTGCATTTTGATTCCCTTTTACACTTTGATATAGGATTCTAATGCTGCCTCATAACTTTCTAGTCTCCAGTGTGTTCTGAAATGCTCTGAAACCCGTTTCAAAAAGAGAAACAAAATAAAAATAAAAACACCCGCGTGGACGTTGAGGTGGTCCAACTCACTTCACCGGATGGTAAATATTTTTGAGCAATTCAACAACAACAACAACAACAACAACAAAAACATCAGGGCTACATTCAGTTATTGATATTCTACTCAAGTCCTTTTCAGCATTTCGGAACGGATCCCGAGAAGAGCCTAAGAGGTTCTACGGTACAGTCGTCCCTAGCCATTTTGCCCTTTGAATTTTGCGGCTCCACTAGCAACTACTTTCAAAATATATGAATAAATCATCACGGTTTCATGGTAGACTACTAAATTAAGCCTGTCAAGTGAAAAATGGACTCCATGACCTAAAATAATAAAATATAAGGCATTCAAAAGATGCATTCAAAGACGACGTGATGATATCGGCCAGTCATTTTACACCATTACTGAAGGAATTGGTCTGCCGCGATAATGGATAAATCGACTATATGTGGCATGCTCACATATAATACATATTTCCCCAGCCAGTATTAGCTACCTGGGTTATCTTGGTTTAGCAGAGCATGCCAATGCACCTGAGGATGTACCGCCTGCTGTATGAGTTGTGCTTTAGTGCCTGAACGGGGTACTTTAATTGTGAACAGGGGGTAATTGAGTAAAAATTAAACACTATTAGCGCATAACACACTCAATAAGTGAGTGGACAAAAAAAAAAAATGACGCTCAAAGTTAATTCAGCGCATTCAAATGGAAGCATGCCAAAATCAGACAGGAATAAAAGATATGTAGGATGAATACTGTTTATGAGTAAATGTTTATTAAAGTGTACTCATGCAAAATACACATTTTGATGTGGACTTACTATAAAATTCATCAACAATCCATCCATCCATTTTCTATGCCGCTTATCCTCATTAGGGTCGTGGGGCTATGCTGGAGCCTATCCCAGCTGACTTTTGGCAAGAGGCGGGGTACACCCTGGACTGGTCGGCAGTCAATCGCAGGGCAGACATACAAACATTCACACACATGGACAATTTAGAGCGGCCAGTGAAGCTAACATGCATGTTTGTGGAATGTGGGAGGAAACCGGAGTACCCGGAGAAAACCCACGCACGCACGGGGAGAACATGCAAACTCCACAGAGAGATGCCCAACGGAGATTCGAACCCTGAACCTCCTGACTGTGAGGCCAACATGCTACCCATTCATCCACCGTGCGGGCCTCACCCTTCATACACAAAATAAAATTCATTTATAACCATTTTTTGCCTTGGATTTTGACTGACTCACTTATAAACTCGCCATAGAAATTCTGTTCATATCTTTTTAAGGGAGCAAAACATTCAAATTCGGCTGTATGTGTGTGTGTGTGTGTGTATGCTTTGAGAAAACACATAAAAAAGCACACATACCTTTGCTCCAGATCATGTATCTTGTCTTTCAGTGGAGCCACAGCCTTGAACGACAACAGCACACATGAAAAACTACGTCAAGTAACGCACGGGGCATGGCCTTCAATGAAATGTTCTTAACTGTTTGAGCAAAACCTCAAATGTCAGTGTCAAACTTTTCATGTTAGAGCTTCTCCATGACCCTACCTGCAGTGCATCCGGAAAGCATCAAACGTGCTTCACAGTTTGTGCAAATGTACACGTGATTTCATTGTTAAGCATTTTTCCATGCTGCGGTGATGGCGTGTGTATGTGTACAGTTCTGAAGACAAAAAATGCATTCGATTTCGGAACGAGGCTGTGACATAATCACAATTTCGCTGTCGCTGGCTGCAAAATTCCCACAGCCGCAAGCAATCAGCGGATCCTGTTGCGGCCGGCAAAAGGCAGCATCTCGAGGGGCATGCAAAACTGCAGTTTTCGTCCGTATTATCCAATGTTGACGAAAATAACGTCAGCGTTGTACAAAAAGACAAACAATAACCTCACAAAAAAAAGGTCAATTGCGCTGTGGTAATCCTAAAACGTGTTTTTCCACACCTACGTGTTTATGTTGTGCTCATTTTACCATGCCTTCGGTATTGCATCATTTGAATGTGTATGTAAGAGACGTTTATGTTCTGTAGGGCGACATCAAAAAGTGTGCGTACTAAAACTGCAACGATTAATTGATTAATCGATTATCCCTATAATCGACAACTACAGTATTTTGGTAATCGATTAATCGTTTCATTTAAAAATGTACTACAAGTATCCTGCTTTTAGCCACTCAAATGTAACGTTTTTATTTCCTTACTGAACCGTGAAAGCAGACATTCTCTTATGTGTTTCAGGCAAAACAAGATACTTCACATACATCACCTTTGGCATGGAAAAGCGGTATCAACATTTTTGCCTCTTTTTATGTATTTTTTTTTATATCTGTCAAAGCAAACCACTGCAGAGATGTGTGCAGAGAGCGTGTGTAAAAGCACCCCCACGCAAAGTAAATCCCATACTTGTACTTGTGCTTAGGAAAACGTCTACATTTCTGCCCTCTCTCTCTATTGTCTCTTACCTTGCATACACACAAAACCTACTGGTAGAACTGGGAAACTGCAGTGGAGTGTTTGTGTCGTTTGCCAACTGATGGTTTGTACTTTGCTACTTCAATTTGGGTGACCTTCCTCTTCGCTATGATTTTTGGAGGGAAAACGTCCATGCATGCAAGAAGGGAAAAGTAAAAATGTCTTTTTAAAAATCAGATGAATCGATTCATCAAAAAAAAAAAAAATCAACCTATTCATAAATTATAAAAATAATCGTTAGTTGCAGCCCTAGTGCGTGCATAGTTTGATAGAAATACCAAGCGCAGAAATATTGCCAAATTATGTGTGATTGTCTTGAATTAAATCGGGTTATGGTTCTAGAAATTGAGGCTGAACACATTGAATTCTAAAAGTGATTAGAATGTGTTATGTGGTTGCTAAGATGATGCAACGTATATCAAATGCCATCGCAGAGTGACATTTGTTTGAATTGAAAACAAATATCCGACCGTGGCATAAAGGAATGTATTGAGTGTGCACACTTCTGCAATCATCACATTGTATCCCCACCCCATACCAGCAGTAACCACGCAGTTGCGTGTTGCACTGACAACATCCAACTGTCATTTCTACCCACAAGTGGATTGTACTTTTAAGATTAAAAGATTTTTAAGTACTTAGGGTCAACAGTCCCTAGCAATGGAGAGTGTGGAAAAGAGGTGAAGAAGCTGGAATGGGTGGAGAAAAGTGTCGGGTGTGATAGAAGAGTTTCAGCTAAAAGGAAAGGAAAGGTGTACAAAACTGTGGTGAGACCAGAGACAGTGCCTCTGAGGAAAAGACAGGAGGCAGAGCTGGAGCTAGCAGAGATGAAGATGCTGAGGTTCTCTTTGGGTGTGACCAGGATGGACAGGATCAGGAATGAGCACATCAGAGGGACAGCACATGTTAGAGGTTTTGGAGAGAAAAAGTCAGAGAGGCCAGGGACATGTCCAGAGGAGAGATAGTGAATATGTTGGTAGAAGGATGCTGAGTTTTGAATTGCCAGGCAGGAGGCCTAGAGGAAGACCAAAGAGGAGGTTTATGGATGTAGTGAAAGAGGACAAGAGGATACAGAAGACAGAGTTAGATGGAGGTAATTGATTCGCTGTGGCGACCACTGAAGGGATAAGCCGAATAGAAAAGAAGAAGTGGATGAAAGATGCCAAAGCCAGTGGGATTCTACCTGCAAGACAAGCGGCTATACCCCGACGACGCATTTACTAACAGTGCTTTAAACCGTAAGGTCATCATGATAATTAACTGGGGGGGGGGGGAAACACACACAGCACCTGCGACATGCGATAAACAGAGTAAACGTGATTAGAATGTCTTATGTGGCTGTTAAAAAAGATCTCAGCATAAACAAGACACAGCATATCAAATGTCATCACAGATTGTGGCTAATAAAAAGGGGGGGAAAATCGAAAAAGCAAAGTACTTCACAGTATGCAGCATAGCAATCGGGCGCATCTTATTATCCCAATATGTACAGCGGTGTGAAAAACAATGTTGCCCCTTATCTGCTTTCTTTTTCTCTGTGCATGTTTGTCATATTTAAATGTTTCAGATCAACAGAGAAATGCAAATATTAGTCAACGGCAACACAACTGAACACAAAATGCAGTTTAAATAGAACTTGTTATTGTTAAGGGAGAGAAAATGCAAAGCTACATGCTCCTGTGTGAAAAAGTGATATTAGCCTAAAGCTAATAAGTGGTTTTGTCACCCCTAGCAGCAACACCTGCAATCAAGAGTTTTTGATAACTTGCAATGAGTCGCTTACAGCGCTGGGGAGGAATTTTGCAGAATTGTTGTCATTCTGTCACATTGGAGGCTTTTCCAGCATGAAGCGCCGTTTTAAGGTCATGCCGCACCATCTCAGTAGGACTCAGGTCAGACTCCAAAGTCTACATTTGGTTTTTCTTCAGCCATTGAGAGGTGGACTTGCTGGTGTGTTTTGGATTATTGTCCTGCTGCACAACCTGAGTTGCTTTAAGCCTGAGGTCACCAACAGTTGGCCGAACAGTCTCCTTCAGGATTTTTTTCATGCTTCCATTTATCACAGCAAGTCTTCCAGGTCCTGAAGCAGCAAAACAGACCCCAGACCATCACACTACCACCACATTTTACCGTTGCTATGATGTTCCATTTCTGAAATGCAGGGTTACTTCTAGGGCAGATGTAACGCTACACACACCTTCACACAGCTTTTGTCTGGTCAGACCACAGAGTATTTTCCCAAAGGTCTTGGGCATTATCAAGATGTTTTCTGGCAAAATTGAGACGAGCCTTAATGTTCTTTTTGTTCAGCAGGGGTTTTGGTCTGGGAACTCTGCCAAGCAGGCCGTTTTTGCCCAGTATCTTTCTAATGGTGGAGTCATGAACACTGACCTTAACTGAGGCAAGTGAAGCCTGCAGTTCTTTGGATGTTGCTGTGGGGTCTTTTGTGACTTCTTGGATGATCCACGTGTCATTTTGGCTGGCCGACTACTCTTGGGAAGGTTCACCACGGTTCCATGTTTTCACCATTTGCGGATAGTGGCTCTCACTGTGGTTTGCGAGAGCACCGAACCCTTCGGTGTTCAGTTGTGTTGTCACTGACTAATACTTAAATTGTGAATTGCAAATCTGAAATATTTCAATGTGACAAACATGCAAGAAAAACAAACACGTTTTCACATCACTGTATATTTATACAAGGTATTGTTTATCTTTGTTCACTTATCTTTATCATCTTAGATTGTGGTGACCGTCTTTGCACAGACTTTTAAAGAGCGTGTGAGACTATTGACTTCTGTTGCCCCTGAAGCGAGGAAAGGCTGCCAAACTCTCCCACTGACACAGTGTTAACAATGTAGCTGGGCCAGATTCAAACCGTCGCACGTTTTCACATTGCTTTCCTTTGGGCAAGTTGGAAAAGAAATAAAACACGAGCACGTCGCCCAAAGCATCGGGATGCTGGTCATTTGTTATGTGTACATGGCAAACGCCAACATGTCTTGATGCCTGCCATGGTCAGCCATTAGCAACGTCTTCTAATTATTAATATAATTTGGGTCAGAGCTCAGTTACAACAAAATGTCTCTTTTTTTTGGTTTGTTTTGCAACTTACTTCAGCAATTCTCTGCTCAATCTTCATCTCTCCGTGTTCTTGCTGTGCTCTACGACGAGGAAAAATCCATGTTAAGCATAGCAGGAGATCTTTAAATGTCAAAACTGAAATTAATTACCTATTGTTCGTGTATGTTCCCCACACAGCTGAAAGATGGGAAGAGAGAAGAAGCCAAATATTAGCATTTTTGGAGAGAGAAAACACAACCTTGTTTAATCTCGGAACAGCCCCAGGAGAGAGCTGCATGGTGTTATTACTTGGAAGTGTTGCCAAACTAGCTTTGGCAGCACCAATGGAGGCCTGGGGCACAGACACCAGAGGTGATTGCCAGAACAGGCTTTTTTTGGCTCATTTAAATTATCTCACAACAAGCGCAATCTTCTTTTCTTTTCGGCTGATCCCTGCTTATCCCTTCTGGGGTCGCCACAGCAAGTCCATTTTTTCTTTTAATAGAAACATAATAATAACAAAGGCTACTGTTGGGGCCACAAACTATGACAAGCTAAAACTCAACTCTGAACCTTGGACGTCACTTCCTGTTCGCTCACCACTAAGATCCCCAAGGCACTAGGCTCCCAAAGGGTTTCCCAGGGGTACACCAATTGGGACAGAGGGTATGCGGATAAAAATGAAAAACATGGCAAGAGGGTTCACTCCATGCATGCACCTGGGCGAGATGGTTCTATGGAATGAGTGCACCCTCCTGTCAGCCAGTTCCCCCAAACTATGCTTTTAGCTTGCATCCAAGCTAGAGTTGCTGGAAACACATCTCCAAGTACTGGTACTCGAACGGAAATACATTGATCACCCGGATTATTTTGGTTTACTTTGCTTAAGTGCGCTGCTTGTCCGATAAGTAAACAGTCATATCAGAACCCCCCTGGTAGTAGAGTAGATGTTAGGAATTATTAACCAATCAGTATTGCCTGTTATATCTAAAATAATTAGATAATAGTAGTAATAACAAAAATGGGTCTCAAAACAATTGATAAGTCATCTAAATAAGGGTAAGAACCCTTTGCATGCTTTTCATGCTATACCATTCAAGAAATACTAGTCCTTGGACCATCAAACAATATTGTCTAGATTACAAAATTCAACTTCTCTGAACAAGCAACCCTTTGGATAAAATCATACTTATCAAACCGAACCAATTGTGTGTCAGTTAGCGGTATCAAATCCCCATATTTGGGCTGTCAATTTGGTGTACCCCAAGGTTCTATACTTGGGCCTATATTATTTTCATTATACGTGAATGATTTACCAAAAGTTTGTAAAGATCTCAATACTATATTATATGCAAATTATGTCATCTTTACAATTGCAAAGTCTACCATAGAAGCCTCAAAAAAGTTGACAACAATCACTGGCTTGTCTTTTACTAAATTCTAAAAAAAACTGTCTGCATGTTCTTCTCGAAACAACTAGCAGCAAAGTCTCATTTACGTGTCTTTCTGATAGGAGCCGAGTTGCAGTGTGTACATGAATTTGAATATCCCGGTGCTACTTTGGACTCGGATTTATCCTTTAAAAAACATAATTGTCAACTTTAATATTTGGAATTTTAGGATTTTTTTTCTCTGCTAACCCAGCTAGCTTACAGTGGCTATTGCTGAACGTGAGCTCATTCTCACGTTCGGTGGCTAGTAAGAGTATCAACATTTTTTTGCCAACTTGGCCAATTTTTCCGGTTGAGGCCTCGGTGGGCTGGTTAGACTGGTTAGTGCACCACAGGAGAGCAGTCCCAATGTTTCTGGTTGAGGCCCCGATGGACTGGTTAGACTGGTTAGTGCACCACAGGAGAGCAGACTGCCTTAATGATTATCGTGACAGGCCTACTGTTGACAAATTAAACGGGCATTAATGAAAAAAAAAATGTCTCAAAATAACGTTGACAAGAATATAATTTATCGGCAAATTCCACATCATTTCCGCATGTCCACCGTGCCCAATCTAAAATTGGCGAATTTAAGGTTGCAATGTGATTTCTGTTGCTGCAATGCATACAATTACGTTGGCACACACAAACAAAAAGGCACAAAAGACCCAATTGTGAAGCAGTGGTGGGTTATCTTGGGTTATGCTGCGGAATGCCAGCAATCGGGGCAGCACAAGTGGCCAAACATTCTCATTTAAACTTCCACCCATCCATTTTCTGGACCGCTCATCCTCATTAGGCTCGCGAGTATGCTGGAGCCTATCCCAGCTGACCTTGGGCGGTACACCCTGGAATGGTGGCCAGTCAATCACAGGGCAGACATAGAAACATTCACACTCTAATGGGCAATTTCGGGTCGCCAATTAACCTAACATGCATATTTTGGGGAATGTGGGAGGAGACCGGAGTGCCCGGAGAAAACCCCAACGAGAGATTCGAACCCCGAACCTCCTGACTGTGAGGCCAACACGCTACCCAGTCAGCCACCTTGCGGCCTAACCTGCAACCTCCCATTCCCAATCGCATCATGCATGTTCTGCAAAACGACACAATTATGAAATGCACCCTTTTGCAGTAGTGTGGACGAGCGCACAACTGCATCCTAAACACAAATCGTGGTCAAACGTACTCAGCAAAGCCTGGGAGGCTCCAAAGCACAGCTCCATGCCACTACAAACTACAACATTGGTACACAGTGCCCTAAATAGCCAATACATCCTTGTTTACTATTACAAGACTGCACTACAGTTTGCATTTTTCGGAACACAAATAAGTGCTAGAGCACAACACATACTTACAAACAATGAAGGCGATTAGAGCAAAGACGAAAAGCAGCTTCATGATTCTTCTGTTTATTAATCTTGCTACCATCCAGACGACCCGCTTCATACTCCGCGAAATGCGACCAGAACCAGGGGGGAGCAACGCGTCCGGGTCCAGCTACCGCATGTTGACCCGCAAAGAGCATCAAACGATAGTTTGTTTAAATACACACGTCATAGAGGCTAAGGTACCGGGATCGCCGCCGATACCGGTACCGATACCGCGTCCACGCCAATCAGGAGCAGTTTACGTGGCTAAAGGAGCGGCGCACGCAGGTAACAGCTGGCCGCACTACAAAACGTCATCTTTACCGCCTTTGTATTCCACACATGTCCCTTTTCCGGCCGCCTGAAGGCGACAATCCAAACAACAATATTGTTGTTACGGAGTAGACGCCGGAAAAAGACACGCGCACCGAGTAGCGGGATAAGCTAGCGTACTTGCGCGACGAGCTAACTGGCGTCAGAGCGACATTGCCGCTTTCTTTTTTGGTTTAAAGACAAAAAACCCGGCCCCTGTCTTCGTGCTAAACGGGCGTTACGCCATAAATAAAGATATCCACTCCTCCGTGTAACTTGCTGGACTGTTGCATGTCTTCTTCCGGGACTGGATGGAGGCTTGTCTTCTTCTACGACGGCTTTTCGCGCCTAGCTTACGAGGAGTTATTTTGACAGCGCCACCTCTGGTAGGAAAATGCATAAGCACTTACTGAGCGAGTACTGGCCAATCAAATACGGAATCACGGGAGTGCCAAAATTAAAATGTTTTTTTTCCATTTTGTCATTGCTTTTTCTGTATTTTCTTTCCCATTTGTTCGTAAAGTAAAGCTGTGGGCGGGTCATTCTGCCGGGGTGACTAGTCCAGAGAATATATTTAATTTATTAGCCTCTTCAGGGCCGCACGGTGGTTGAGTGGGTAGCACATTGGCCTCACAGTCAGGAGGTTCAGGGTTCGAATCTCCGTTGGGCATCTCTGTGTGGAGTTAGCATGTTCTCCCCGTGCGTGGGTTTTCTCCGGGGACTCCGGTTTCCTCCCACATTAACAAGCATGTTAGGTTAATTGGCCACTCTAAATTGTCCATTGGTGTGAATGCTTGTTTGTCTGCCCTGCGATTGACTGGCGACCAGTCCAGGGTGTATCCTGGGATAGGCTCCAGCATACCCGCCGCCCTAATGAGGATAAGCGGCATAGAAAATGAAGGAATGGTTCTCTTTATATTTCCACGTTTTGTTTTTTTTGTGATTCCACAATCAAACCCATCAAGGATTACTTTCCCAAATAGTGAATAGTCATAAATATAGCGATAGAGTCATAAAACTGGTTTGGCCGCAGGACCCACCATCGCCTCTTAATGACAAGAGGAGGTTTTTACACTCAAATTGCTCAAATTTTTAATTTTTTTTCATCATAACAGCAGAATGGGAGTCCAGCTGCCTTTAAGTGCTGAGCAAAATTGCTTGGCCAAGGGAGATTTCATCATCCAAATGAGTCTTCCTTGACATTTGAATGCGTTTATTATGAATTTTGTTGAACCACATTTCAATGCTGGACCTGACCTGAAAAGGGACGGGTGGGGGGTGGGGTGGGGGATATAAGAAAGGGTGCAGAAGAACCTCACAAACAAATTCCACCCATATTATAAACAACCGTAATAATCACAATTTCAGCAACAACCAGAACAGTCAACAAAAATACAGGAAAAGAAAGAAGAAAAAAAAACATAAAATGAATAATATATATATATATATATATATGTATATAGATACACACACACATATATACATACACATATTTATATATGTATACATATTCGTACACGTATACATACATACTGTGCACATACAAATATCCATGCAGTACATACATACATACATACACATACAGTGTGCATGTATATGTATACACACATGCATACATATATACTAATAATAATGATAAACATACAAGAAAAACACGGAGAAAAGAAACAGAACCTCTTGAACAATGACCGTCCAGATCTACATTAAATCTACATTACTCTGCAGTGACAGGATAACCGCATCAGAGTGAAACAGAGAATGAGGAGATGTTCGTGGTGAACACAGCTGTGCATCCCAAACCACACTCCCTCCAAAAGCGAGGGTCCAACTAGGAAGATGCCGGAGCACGGTCCCCTAGCAGGCTCCCCTCAGAGGGGACGGCCGGAGCCCGCCCCCCCGAGAGGCAACCGCGAGTCCACTCCGAAGAGGTACAAGGGAGACCCGGCCGGATGCCACTCGGCAGCCGAGCAAGGGCCACAGGGGTTCTCAGACCCCAACCGCCGGAACACCCGCCGGCCAGCTACGGGCAAGCGGGGCATCCGCCCCCGGGTCCAGAGGCCACCCGCCCCCCAAAGCAGGGGCCACATTCAACACCCCAAGAGCCCCAGGCCGCCCCAGACACAACTGCCGCAGGCCATCGCATACCCCGATGCCCGTAGAGGGCCCATGTGTTTGCCCCCCCCCAAAAAAACTCGTCCACCCCAGCCCCAATACCCACACCAAACCCTGTTCCCCCACTCACACATGCTGACACGCATACACCCACACACCTACATTTTCACATATGCACCTGGATGTGCCAGCCCCCCAATGCAGCGAGCAGCACCACCGCGAGCTCCCCATACTACCATACCTGGCCGCCGGGAATCCCACATGCACACACACACGCACACCCACACACGAGGGTAGGAGATCCCGGCGGCCCCCACCCCCGAACACCACCACAGCCATCCCCACCTCTTATCCGAGAGGAACCCGGGCAACACACCCCACCACTCAGAGAGGCAGCACCCCTCCAGGCACAGTCACACACCTCACCCCACACCACTGCCCCCAGTGCCCACACCACTGTTGAATCACCTATGCACACTCCCCCAACCCAGGTCCTCCCAGGCACCAATCCGGCACCGAGACGCGCACCCATCCACCCCTGCAGCAGCGAGTCCGCGACAACCTAGATTCCCGCGGGGGTAAGATACATCCCCACGCCCACATCCGGGTAGAGGCAGCCCCCGGAACCCAGGGCCCAGGAGCGCCGCCCCACCCACACCCAGCCAGCCCAGCCACCCGACCCGGGACCCAACGGCTACTACCCAGGCCCCACCCTGCGGCCCCACCCTGCGGCCTCCCGCCCCACCACCAAACGGTCGCCTCAGCACCAGACCTACCCCAGCCTCAATAGAGATAAACACCGGCCCCCCGCAGAGCAGCGTAGCCCAGCCCCCCTCCTCAAGGCACCACCAGCGGCCCGTATGCCCCTGGCACCTCCGCCAGCCGCCCAACTCTCAGAGTGAAATGAAAGAGCTAGTCACCGGGGACCGGAGTAAATGAGATCGGTCCAATTGATTGTTTAAAGAGCTAGACATTGTCTTACAAGAGATATGATCTAATAAAAGGTTCCTAAATTGGTTCATACTTAGATTGGCTTTTGTTTTCCAATTCATGAGAATAGTTTTCCTTGCGATGCATAACGCAGTAAGGACCATACGTGAGGTGTTATTATCGATATTGATTCCACCTAAATGGCCAAGTAAACACAATGTGGGGTGGGCTGGAATATTCCATCTGGACCAAGTGGACTGCTCCTCACACAGCTGAAGCCAAAACCTTTGGACTGGTGCACAATACCACACAGCATGTATGTAGTTATCAACAGAGTTATTTGTGCACTGTGAGCAAATATTTGACTTTGTGAGAGCCATCTTGAACATCCTTTTCCTGTATAATGAGTCCTATGAAGAATTTTGAACTGAATTAGCTGCTTAAGTTTCTTTTTTTATGAAATGAATTTGCAGACGTGCAAAATAACATACCACAAAAGAATCACAAGCTTAAACGATAACAGTTTTTCTTTACAGTCGTCCCGTCTTTATCACGGTTAATTGGGCCCAGACCCGACAGCAATAAGTGAATTTCCGGGAAGTAGGAGTCAATATTAATAAAATGAATATTTTCATAGTTAGAGCAAAGAAAACCTGTGTATGACTTTCTAAATGCGGGTTTTTACGTTTTTTACATCAACGCAACATAACACCCCAATAGCCACTTTTACACTCTTATTATTCTGTCTTTCCATCACACTGAACAGGCACCGCTAGCATAGCAAACTCACTGGCTAGCCTCTCTGATTTACTTTTTCCAAACTCAAGAAAGTGTGGGGGGAAAAAAACTAAAATGTACCACTTCCACACATACTGGGAGGAGAACCTTTTTTTCCCCCACTCAGCCTCAGCCACGGCATGTCGGCTTGACTAATAACAGGCCGTAGTCAACCACAAAGCAGCGATCATACAGTGAGACAGGGGCATTCAAACCGCGACAACCTGCACTGTTCAGCAGAAGCTAGCACGTAGACCTCCTTCTTTTGTGTGTCTTCCATTATCGCACAGCCAACGTCCATGCCCGCTTGCTTTCGATGCAGATGTGCCTCTTTGTCGTCCACTTGCTTCTCCCCTGACCTTTTTTTCCCCCGGTACCATGTATTTTCCTTCCATTTGTGTCATATAGAAAAGCTCTGTATTGTACTGTATTGCAGAGCTCCTGCAAATAAAGCCTCCCTCCCGGTCGTTTTGTATCCTCAATGTGGAAGCTCCAACAATACTCTGCAGCTGCAAATCCCTCAGTGATTCCACTTTGATTGGATGCGATGCATCACAGCAGACGTGCGTTTGATAACTGTCAAGAAGAGCCAGCATGGCGCCAATAAATGAAACACAGATGACATCACGCTGTTGGTTATGGCAAAGAAATGGCCAGCTACAAGTACTCTATCACGGGTTTTTTCAAAAGTAAATTAATAAATCATGCGGTTTTGTGGCTGAATGCGACCTATACGTTGACAAAAAAATGCATAATTAATCAAATTCTAAGGACAATTTGGCATAAGAAGATGCCTTCAAAGTATGATATGTAGAATACTACACTGGTCACACACGAGCGTGTGGTTTTTTTATGTCGTTAACTCCTATATTGGGTAATACGAGTGTGAGGGTGACTATATGGATGTTATTTAATGTCCAGAGGGCTCTAATAATGGTAAAATCCGTACTTAGAAGTTTGTGAAGAGTTCTGGGTAACATTCCATTAAAAAAGAAGGACTTCTACTTTTACTTAATTCACTCGTCATAGTCGGGTCTGGAACCAGTTGATCGCAATAAATGAGGGATTACTGCATACTGAAAAGTGACAGAAATACAGAACATCTGACTGTGATGTCCCAAGAACCAGATTTGGCCGCCGAAGACCAGGTCGCCCGGACACCCGCCCTCGACCGCCGCCCAAATCACAACGCACCGGACCCCCGTGCTTGCCCCTGCAGGTGGTGGGTCACTCCATTGTCCGTTAGAGTGTGAGTGTTTGTTTGTCTGCCCTGCGATTGACTGGCGCCCAGTACAGGGTGTACCCCGCCTCCCGTCGGAAGTGGGCTGGGATAGGCTCCAGCATACCCGCCACCCTAATGAGGATAAGCGGCATAGAAAATGAATGAATTGTGTCTTGAAGGGGTGGAGTCACTCTGGAGGCCGTCCCAGCTGAGAGGCGGGGCACACCAGGGACTGGTTGCCAGCCAATTCACATTCATACCTATGGGCATTTTAGAGTCAGCGGCTAGGGGAACATGGGACAGTAAAATTCAAATTAAAATGTCTTGATCGGAATTGTAGCTTTTTCCGGATTTACTGCCCTCAAAGCCGTTTCAAGGGACTTTTAGCTCTGGAGAAAGCAGATCCACTTTTTCATAGGGAAGGTAGAAAAAGAGGAGACACATTTTTCTTTGGTTCATTTGTGATGACTTTCTTTTCGGGAAGGAAGCCGTCGCTTCAAAAGAGGAGATTAATCGCGTCTCGCTGTAGATAACCGCCATCCAGGCCGTCACCCCCCCAGCCCTTGCTTTAATGATTCATGAGCGGTTGAAAAGAGAATTTATAGGAAGGTTCTGAAGAACAGAAATCCAAACACACGCGGGAAACATGATGTAGTTCTTGGGACCTGTGATGCATTCATTCATTGATTCGTTCACCTGTGATGCAATCATGAGCATGGAAATGATATCGTAGCCTTTGCAGGATGGAGACATCCACGCCACCTTTTCACGGCGGTGGCAGCGCATGAAAAGACTTTTAAAGAGCTTGGAAAGCGCCTGCCTTTTCCTTTTACGACAACCCGTAACCCAACTGCCAACTGTTCATCGGTTTTTCCTATAAAAAATCTTGTCAAGCCCA
This sequence comes from Oostethus manadensis, assembly GCA_024372805.1. Classification (NCBI taxonomy): domain Eukaryota; kingdom Metazoa; phylum Chordata; class Actinopteri; order Syngnathiformes; family Syngnathidae; genus Oostethus; species Oostethus manadensis. The sequence continues at coordinate 264,582 of QODF01000263.1, forward strand.
AAACATGACACAATTTCTGTGGTTTTCCACGCAGAAAACAACTCAAAATGAATACAAACACATACGCTGTAAATCTGAAAAATGAAAACAATAGATATGCTGGGAGGTATTTATATTTCAAGAAAAAACCGCATCTCAGCTCCACTGGGCCGCAAACGCCTGCAGAGTGCAGGTGAAGAAGATTGCCAGGACTTGTACAAATGGCATTTTAAAGCGCAAGCAGAGGTAGACAAAGCTGCTGACCGCCCGTGATACCTCACATGCAAATACCGCTATCTTGTTCATTGCATGTTCATTTATCAACGAGTCTGTTGAACAACACAGCAGCATCAGAACCAATGTTGTGATCGCGAAAAAGAGCTAGCCAGCATTCACAGCGCTGATAAGCGCACTGTAAACAGCAGTACGGCAAGAAACACACGCATGAGTTTAACACCCAACCGTTGAGTAGTGTAACTGGCATTTTAAAGCGCATGCAGAGGTAGATGAAGCTGCCGGATGCTGACCGCTTGTGATATCTCACATGCAAATACCGCTATCTTGTTCATTGCATGTTCATTTATCAACGAGTCTGTTGCACAACACAGCAGCATCAGAACCAATGTTGTGATCGCGAAAAAGAGCTAGCCAGCATTCGCAGCGCTGATAAGCGCACTGTAAACAGCAGTACGGCAAGAAACACACGCATGAGTTTAACACCCAACCGTTGAGTAGTGTAACTGGCATTTTAAAGCGCATGCAGAGGTAGATGAAGCTGCCGGATGCTGACCGCCCGTGATATCTCACATGCAAACACCGCTATCTTGTTCTTTGCATGCTCAGTTGTCACCAAGTCAATTGTACCACACAGCAGCATCAGAACCAATGTTGTAACAGCAAGTAGGTGCAAAGCGCTCAACCAGCATTCACAGCGCTTGTTGTAAACGACAGTACGGCAAGACTAACATGCATTAGTTTCACACCAACAGCTGAGTAGTGCAACCGGCATTTTAAAGCGCATGCAGTGGTAGAAAAATATGCTGGATGCTGACCGCTTGTGATACCTCAAATGCAAATACTGCTATCTTGTCCATCGCATGTTCATTTATCAAACAGTCTATTGCACAACACAGCAGTAACAGAACCAATGTTGTAATAGCGTAAAAGTGCTAGCCAGCAGTCATAGTGCTGATAAGCTCGTTGTAAACGGCAGTGCGGCAAGAGAAACACGCATATGTTTCACACCAACAGTTAAAGCGCATGCAGAGGTAAACAGAACATCTTGTTCATTGCATTGTTCGTTTATGTCCACAGCAGCATCAGAACCAAAAAAACAACCTCAGGGATCATTTATTGAACAAGCCATCCATCTGAGAAGTTTGATAACGGACCGTGTGACAACTGTTCCGAGTCAGGATTGACACAGACGGGGAAAAAAGATGTCGGTTAGTGGCCTTGAGCGTCTGTCAACAAAGAACCTTAATGGCAACGGTGGAAAGGTGAGGTTGCTTTGTTTTGTGCATGCTTAACATGTTACATTAAGTTACATTACGTAACACCACGTGTTCACGTTACATTACACAATTCCAAGATCGGTCAAAGATCATCTACTGTATATGCCCTGCTGTTTTTAATCATCTGCTGTAAAAATAAAAAATAAAACACGGGCCGAAGATCATCTACTGTACATGCTATGCTGTTTTCAACACTTGTTGCAAAAACACGAGTCAAAATCCTTTCCAAGGTAGGAGTCCCCGGCTGTTTTTAGGGACTTTCTGCAAAAATGCAAGTCAAAGATCCGGCACTGCTGTTTATAAGAATCTCCTGCAAAAACACTCGTCAAAACACTACAGTACACGCAAAAGTCCCACACCCTCTACATAACATTAATGCCTTGCTATTTTTAAGGATCTAATGTAAAAACACGTCAAAGGTTCTCTGTGACATGCTGTTTTCTAGCATCTACTCCAAAAATTGCAAGTCAAAGATCCTCTAAATGGCAGGAGTGCCCAACTGTTAGTAAGGACCTACTGCAAAAATGCTTGTAAAGATCAGGCACGGCTGTTTTTAGGCAGGAGTGCTAGATGGTTTTTAGGGACCTACTGCAAAAATGCTTGTAAAGATCAGGCACGGCTGTTTTTAGGCAGGAGTGCTAGATGGTTTTTAGGGACCTACTGCAAAAATGCTTGTAAAGATCAGGCACGGCTGTTTTTAGGCAGGAGTGCTAGATGGTTTTTAGGGACCTACTGCAAAAATGCTTGTAAAGATCAGGCACGGCTGTTTTTAGGCAGGAGTGCTAGATGGTTTTTAGGGACCTACTGCAAAAATGCTTGTAAAGATCAGGCACGGCTGTTTTTAGGCAGGAGTGCTAGATGGTTTTTAGGGACCTACTGCAAAAATGCTTGTAAAGATCAGGCACGGCTGTTTTTAGGCAGGAGTGCTAGATGGTTTTTAGGGACCTACTGCAAAAATGCTTGTAAAGATCAGGCACGGCTGTTTTTAGGCAGGAGTGCTAGATGGTTTTTAGGGACCTACTGCAAAAATGCTTGTAAAGATCAGGCACGGCTGTTTTTAGGCAGGAGTGCTAGATGGTTTTTAGGGACCTACTGCAAAAATGCTTGTAAAGATCAGGCACGGCTGTTTTTAGGCAGGAGTGCTAGATGGTTTTTAGGGACCTACTGCAAAAATGCTTGTAAAGATCAGGCACGGCTGTTTTTAGGCAGGAGTGCTAGATGGTTTTTAGGGACCTACTGCAAAAATGCTTGTAAAGATCAGGCACGGCTGTTTTTAGGCAGGAGTGCTAGATGGTTTTTAGGGACCTACTGCAAAAATGCTTGTAAAGATCAGGCACGGCTGTTTTTAGGCAGGAGTGCTAGATGGTTTTTAGGGACCTACTGCAAAAATGCTTGTAAAGATCAGGCACGGCTGTTTTTAGGCAGGAGTGCTAGATGGTTTTTAGGGACCTACTGCAAAAATGCTTGTAAAGATCAGGCACGGCTGTTTTTAGGCAGGAGTGCTAGATGGTTTTTAGGGACCTACTGCAAAAATGCTTGTAAAGATCAGGCACGGCTGTTTTTAGGCAGGAGTGCTAGATGGTTTTTAGGGACCTACTGCAAAAATGCTTGTAAAGATCAGGCACGGCTGTTTTTAGGCAGGAGTGCTAGATGGTTTTTAGGGACCTACTGCAAAAATGCTTGTAAAGATCAGGCACGGCTGTTTTTAGGCAGGAGTGCTAGATGGTTTTTAGGGACCTACTGCAAAAATGCTTGTAAAGATCAGGCACGGCTGTTTTTAGGCAGGAGTGCTAGATGGTTTTTAGGGACCTACTGCAAAAATGCTTGTAAAGATCAGGCACGGCTGTTTTTAGGCAGGAGTGCTAGATGGTTTTTAGGGACCTACTGCAAAAATGCTTGTAAAGATCAGGCACGGCTGTTTTTAGGCAGGAGTGCTAGATGGTTTTTAGGGACCTACTGCAAAAATGCTTGTAAAGATCAGGCACGGCTGTTTTTAGGCAGGAGTGCTAGATGGTTTTTAGGGACCTACTGCAAAAATGCTTGTAAAGATCAGGCACGGCTGTTTTTAGGCAGGAGTGCTAGATGGTTTTTAGGGACCTACTGCAAAAATGCTTGTAAAGATCAGGCACGGCTGTTTTTAGGCAGGAGTGCTAGATGGTTTTTAGGGACCTACTGCAAAAATGCTTGTAAAGATCAGGCACGGCTGTTTTTAGGCAGGAGTGCTAGATGGTTTTTAGGGACCTACTGCAAAAATGCTTGTAAAGATCAGGCACGGCTGTTTTTAGGCAGGAGTGCTAGATGGTTTTTAGGGACCTACTGCAAAAATGCTTGTAAAGATCAGGCACGGCTGTTTTTAGGCAGGAGTGCTAGATGGTTTTTAGGGACCTACTGCAAAAATGCTTGTAAAGATCAGGCACGGCTGTTTTTAGGCAGGAGTGCTAGATGGTTTTTAGGGACCTACTGCAAAAATGCTTGTAAAGATCAGGCACGGCTGTTTTTAGGCAGGAGTGCTAGATGGTTTTTAGGGACCTACTGCAAAAATGCTTGTAAAGATCAGGCACGGCTGTTTTTAGGCAGGAGTGCTAGATGGTTTTTAGGGACCTACTGCAAAAATGCTTGTAAAGATCAGGCACGGCTGTTTTTAGGCAGGAGTGCTAGATGGTTTTTAGGGACCTACTGCAAAAATGCTTGTAAAGATCAGGCACGGCTGTTTTTAGGCAGGAGTGCTAGATGGTTTTTAGGGACCTACTGCAAAAATGCTTGTAAAGATCAGGCACGGCTGTTTTTAGGCAGGAGTGCTAGATGGTTTTTAGGGACCTACTGCAAAAATGCTTGTAAAGATCAGGCACGGCTGTTTTTAGGCAGGAGTGCTAGATGGTTTTTAGGGACCTACTGCAAAAATGCTTGTAAAGATCAGGCACGGCTGTTTTTAGGCAGGAGTGCTAGATGGTTTTTAGGGACCTACTGCAAAAATGCTTGTAAAGATCAGGCACGGCTGTTTTTAGGCAGGAGTGCTAGATGGTTTTTAGGGACCTACTGCAAAAATGCTTGTAAAGATCAGGCACGGCTGTTTTTAGGCAGGAGTGCTAGATGGTTTTTAGGGACCTACTGCAAAAATGCTTGTAAAGATCAGGCACGGCTGTTTTTAGGCAGGAGTGCTAGATGGTTTTTAGGGACCTACTGCAAAAATGCTTGTAAAGATCAGGCACGGCTGTTTTTAGGCAGGAGTGCTAGATGGTTTTTAGGGACCTACTGCAAAAATGCTTGTAAAGATCAGGCACGGCTGTTTTTAGGCAGGAGTGCTAGATGGTTTTTAGGGACCTACTGCAAAAATGCTTGTAAAGATCAGGCACGGCTGTTTTTAGGCAGGAGTGCTAGATGGTTTTTAGGGACCTACTGCAAAAATGCTTGTAAAGATCAGGCACGGCTGTTTTTAGGCAGGAGTGCTAGATGGTTTTTAGGGACCTACTGCAAAAATGCTTGTAAAGATCAGGCACGGCTGTTTTTAGGCAGGAGTGCTAGATGGTTTTTAGGGACCTACTGCAAAAATGCTTGTAAAGATCAGGCACGGCTGTTTTTAGGCAGGAGTGCTAGATGGTTTTTAGGGACCTACTGCAAAAATGCTTGTAAAGATCAGGCACGGCTGTTTTTAGGCAGGAGTGCTAGATGGTTTTTAGGGACCTACTGCAAAAATACTTGTAAAGATCTGCCTAAAAACAGCCGTGCCTGATCATTACAAGCATTTTTGCAGTAGGTCCCGTTCCAGAGGCCATAGAACTGAAAAGAGGCCTCCCCATGAGTGTGTGTCCTGTCCGGGGAGCGCAGGGACTGTGAGGGTTCATAAGGTAAAAGCCGTTTGGAAAGATAAGAAGTCCATCAAGACCATTAAGGCCCGCCTCCTGGTGTTCCTCAGGACCTGGTGTGGTCTTTTTGGGAAGACCAGAAAGCGGGGCATTTTTGTGATAATCTTGATGTGTGGAATAAAAGTCAAAAATCCCGCCCAGGTTTTCCGCCTGTGGTGAAGGACCGAGACCTAAACCTCGGTGCTGGGAAAACGACAGGAGCGCCTGTTGTAAGGTGTGTTGAGGAACACGTAACACCTTCTATCCGTGGCCAGAAGGAAACAGCCTCACCTGAATAAATGAGAGAAAACGTCAAAAAGGTAAAAAGAAATAAAGAAATAAAAAATAGGTGGGCATGAGGAGACCGCCCTCCCGCCCCCTCCAGCATGCGTGGATGACGTCAGCAAAGCCGCCTTTTTAAAAGATGCTGGACCTTCCACACGCGCAGAGAGGCGCGCCTTCACGCCACGCCGCAGTGCGCGGACCACATGGCCGGAGACAGGTCGGCGATGTCGGGTAGACGGTTCGAGACGCGGCGGGACTGCGGTCGGTCGGCCATGATGTGGACTTTAAAAAGAGCGCATGGAAAGAGCCTGTGAACTTGGCAAGAGAGGGACAAAGTCGCAGCCAAGCTCCCATGCATGGCCCTCAGGATGTTCTCCGGCCAGGCGGGTCTCAATGTCAGCTTCAACCTGAGCGCCGACCTGGATCTGCTGCTGCCGGACCCCCCCGCCGAGCCGGAGCCGGAGGCGGGGGCGGAGGCGCGCCTGTCGTCCGCCGGCTTCGTGGTGCTGTCCGTGGTGCTGGGCTTCATCATGACCTTTGGCTTCCTCAACAACCTGGTGGTGCTGCTGCTCTTCTGCAAGTTCAAGAAGCTGCGCACGCCCGTCAACGTGCTGCTGCTCAACATCAGCGTCAGCGACATGCTGGTGTGCGTCTTCGGCACCACGCTCAGCTTCGCCTCCAGCATCCGCGGACGGTGGCTGCTCGGCCGCAGCGGCTGCAACTGGTACGGCTTCATCAACTCCTGCTTCGGTAAGAACCCCCACACACGCCCCAAAAGTTCTAAATGAGTATCCTAAGGGAACCCAAAATACCTCACACGGGGAACTCGCACCTCATTTCTACAACACTGGGGGGGGACCCAGTGGTGACCAGTTACACAGCCAGAGATCATCTATTTTGTTGTCTACAGAGTCAGCCACAATATTAGGTACACCTTGCAGGGCTCCGCAACTGAAAGGCGGATTGACCGCCATCAGGCCTGAAGTTCATGTTTGCAGCAGGTTCCTAGAAAGTGCAGAGCGCTCCTGTCTCATGTGGACGTTGTTTTTCGGGTCGGCCCATCACTGCCTGGATTTAACCCGGTAACGGATGTTGAGAATCCGGATTTGGTTCAAATGTATCCCAGAAATAGACGTTTTCAGCCATATCTATGGAGACGTCTTTTTACCTGTCACTTTTCAAACGTTGCTTCAACGTACGTACGTGCTGGGAGGAATAGAGGATCTTTGACCAGCATTTGTGTGGTTGGTCCTGAAAAACAGCCCATCAGCCCTGTCCCGCTGAGGATCCTCGTATTTGACCGGTTTTTCTGCAGTAAGAGTGCTCCCATCATATAAAGGATCTTTGTTGTAGTTGGTCAAGACCCACCCAACACTAGACGTCATTCGGACCTTGTTTTTTCTGGTCTTTCCATCATTGCCTTGATTTAGCCCAGAAATAGACGTTGGAAATCGAGTTTTAGTCCCAACGGATTGGGTCCAAAGACAGATGTTTTCAACCCAGGAAAGGAACGTCTTTACTTGTCACTTTTCAGCCAAATCTACACGTTTTTGCCGGGAGGGATAGGGGAGCTACGACTCGCGTTTTTGTAGTCCTGAAAAACAGCCCAGCACTCCTGTCGCATAGAGGATCATCATCCCGGGTTTTTGCAGTGAGAGCGATCCCGTCACATAAAGGGTCTTCGACTAGTGACTAGAAAACCAGCAGAGCATGATTTTTGCAGTGGTTCTTTGGTCCACTAAAGTAAAATGGCCACAGCATGAGAAGTGTGAACAGTAATCCCTCATTTATTGTGATGAATCGGTTCCGGACCCGGCCGTGATAAGTGAATATCCCTGCAAAGTAGGATTCCTTCAGCTAGAGCATAGAAAACCTGTTCACAACCTCCTAAATATGGGTTTACCATTATTAGAGTCCTCCAGGCATGAAATAACACCCCTATATAACATAACTATAGGAAATAGGACCGACCCAGTCAACACTAGATGTCATTTGGACGTTGGGTTTTTTTCGGCTAAATCTGGTCGGTCCATCACTGCCTTGACTTAGCCCAGAAATAGACTTTGAATTTTAGTCCGACTGATTTGGTCCAAATATTCCAAAATGAGACGCTTTTTAACCAAATTTAGACAGGAAAGAGACGTCTTTACGTCTTTGTCTCTTCAGCCCGTGTTTTCTGAATGCCTTAAATTTGAATTTTGTTCATGTTTACCCCCATCGAGCGCAAGTTTTTGCAGGCGTCTCTCTGTTTCGTTTTTTGAAATAACGTCTGAAGAGATTTGGATGACATTTTCGGGAATTGTCGGAAGCAGGGTATGGAAGAACTGATTACATTTTGGGGGTGAGCCGAACCACCGTCTGGAGCTCACCATTTTCGCCATTTGAGCATAACTCCACGAAAAAAGGTTCGAACTCTGGCCTCTCCGACTTTATCTCCAAAACGTCTAACATGTTCCGTCCCTCTGATGTGCTCATTCCTGATCCTGTCCATCCTGGTCACTCCCAGAGAGAACCTCAGCATCTTCTTCACTGCTACCACCGTCTCTTTCTCCGGTCTTCCTCAGCAGCACTGACTCTAAACCAAGCAACATCGCTGGTCAAATATTTGGACTTGATTTTTTCCCCCAACTTAATTATCATAAAATTGCAACTTTGTTTTGTTTTGTTTGTGTCTCATAACATTACGACTTTTTAAAAATGTCATATTCTTTCCTTAATATTTCAACTCAAGTCATTTTAACTTTTTTCTCCTAATATTTTGTCGTTATTGTCATAAAATTACAGCAGTTTTTTTTTCCATTTTTGGTGATTTTGTCCCCAAACAGTTCTTCTGTGCATTTTTCTCTCGTAATTATGAGGTTATTATATACAAAAACATATAAAAAAAAATTCCGCAATTTGATTTTCCAAAAATTCCAACTGTATCCGTCGTTTTGTTTGTTTCTCATAACATTAAGTCTTTTTAAAAATATCATATTTCAACTCTGTGCTACTGAAATGACAAAAAAACTTTTTCTCTAAATATTTTGACTTTATTCTCGTAAAATTACATCGTTTTTTTTTTTTTTTCCATTCCTGCTGTTGGTTTTTTCCAAACAGTTCACCCTTCTTGTTGTTTTCCTCTCGTAGTTATGACACTCTAACTTTTCTAACAGAAATGACAACTTTATTTTGTTAGTTTCTCATCATTTTAAGAAAATATTACAGAAAAAAACATTTTTTTCTGTAATATTTATAATTTATCTACTAAAATGATGTTACTTTTCCTATTACTACGTCATTAACGTAAAAGTGCAACATCTTCTGGTTGGATTGCAAATCCTTTCCGCTTAAAATTTTGACTTTTTACTTGCAAAATCAACAGGCCAATAAAAAAACAGCACAAAAGGCCCAAGGGCTGCACTTTGGACACTAGTTTTTGTAGTTTTCCCGAACTAGCCGGTAATTACGCTGCTGTCGGTTTGTTGGCGTTTGTTGAATCAGAAAGAAGCAAAACAGGGTACAACGGGACTTTATGGGATTTGTATGAGTGTGTGGCGTTTCTAATATTTGAGCCCATCGCCAACATGTGCTGCCTTTACACTCTGCTAAGTGCTAATTCTGCCCGCCGGTGATGATCATTGACGTTGCATGAGCATGAGAACGCAGATGAATGTTTGGGGTTTTTTTTCAAAACAAGCCCTGTGGCCTCGTCTGTACCAAGCGGTGCTGCTGCGCTACGTTTGTATTTTTGTCACGAATGAGAGATTTAATGCGGGGATGGCAACATTAGTTTTAAAAAAATCATGGACAATTGCTACTTGGCAAACAAGTTACCAGCAGGTGCAGTAGATTCTCAGAAAACAAGCAAGCATTCATGATATGCACGCCCTTAAGGCTGTGCGATTGGCCAATTAGTAGAAAGGGGTGTGTGCAAAAAAATAGCAGTGTCTGCCATTGGCTTTACAAACTATTTTGTACAAACTTTATTGTTTGTAGGATTTGGCAATCCTGTGAAGGACTAAACTAATATTTAGTTTTTTATAAGTGCTTCACATCTGTGTGGCATGGACTCAACCAACTTGTGGCACCTTTCACTCCAACATTCTTTAACAACGTTCCACAATTCATCAACATTTCTTGCCTTTGCTTCACAAACAGCATTTTTGATGTCACCCCAAAAGTTCTCCATTGGATGAAGGTCCGGGGATTGGGCTGGCCCCTCCATAACAATCACTTTGTTAGAGTTTGGATCCAAGATGTCGCTGGTTTACTAGTGTGTTTGGGGTGATTGTCTTGTCGAAACAGCCATTTCAAGGGCATGTCCTCCTCAGCATAAGACAACATGACCTCTTCAAGTATTTTGACATATGCAAACTGATCCATGATCCCTGCTATGGGATAAATAGTAGGAAGAACATGCCCATATCAAGATGCTTCACTGTCTTCACTGTGTACTGTGGCTTGAATTCAGAGTTTGGGGGTCGTCTCACAAACTGTCTGCAGCCCTTGGACCCCAAAAAGAACAATTTTACTCTCATCAGTCCACAAAATGTTCCTCCATTTCCTAATCCATTTCATAGCTTAGCTTCACACAGACATCTTCTGTCACAGTACTTACAGGTAACTCCAGACTGCCTTTGATCATCCTGGAGCTGATCATTGGCGGAGCTTTTGCCATTCTGGTTATTCTTCCATCCATGTTGATAGTTGTCTTCCGTTTTCTGCCACGTGTCTCTGGTTTTGCTCTCCATTTTGGTATCGGATGAACTGGACATAAATATACTAATAACGGTGATTCATCTGGTTAGTCACACCGGACGGCTATTATTTTCAACACTACTGTAAGATCTTATTATGTCTTGTTTCTTTTATTAGATCTAGCACTTTGGCTAATAAAGGTGGACAGTATCATGTCCAGACGGCTTGTTCATGTTAAAAAGAAGGTGGTGAACATGAAAAAAAGGCATCTCCGTGAAGCCGATAGATGCAAACAGAAGCCCCCAAGCACTTGCTCTAATCCCAAACACGCAGAGGTGATGTCAAGCAGAATGGATTTCACGCAGGAGGAGGTTTTCGTAGCCCGGGAAGCCAGTCCTGCTAAGTTGTTCGGGGCCCACTGCTGTGAAATCGCTTTGGCCTTGAGAATTGACTGTGGGGGAGTTTCAGGCGTGGAAGGAGCTGCACCAACGAATCGATTTACGGTGATCAATCCACCCTCCGGTGTATCGACAGCTATTTTGGTATTCTATGAATCATTTCACATATCCTCTGGGTTCCGCCGCTCAAATGTGAATATTTATATAAAGCATTTGCATATTATATTTACTGTAACATTTTTATTTCAAGTCAAAACAAAGTTTACTATTATTTTTAAAAAATGAATATTTATATACTGTATAATGTTTTATGTTATTTATATGTATAATATAATAATAATACATACAATATATTTTATGTATTTTATGAATGAAATTATATATATTTTTAATTATTTGTTCTGCTATTTTTAAGGACCGAATAAACCAGCACTGGTCAAAAAACCTCTGCTGTTTTTTAGGACCCGCTGCAAAGATGCTAGTCAAAGAGCTTCACTCTGCTATTTTTAAAGGACAAACTATAAAAAATAAAAAAACGCTGGACAAAAAACTGCTTTTTTGAGGGCCCACCTCAGCCTCAGCTGTTTTTTTAAGGGCCTACCGCAAAAATGCCAAAGATCCTTGCTCTGCTGTTTTTTAAGGCCCGACTGCAAAAGCGCTAGTCAAATATTTTTTCTCTGCTGTTTTTAAGCACTTGTCCAAAATCCTTTATAGGACAGTATTTCTCTGCTGCTTTTTAGGACCCGCTGCAAAAATGATAAAAAGATTCTTGCTCTGCTGTTTTTAAGAAGCTACTGCAAAAACTCAACTAAACAGATCTTAAGCGCTGTCAAATTTTAAGAACCCACTAAAAAATATTTTATTTATATTTTATAAGCATTCCTCTGCTGTTTTTAGGGCGCTACTGCAAAAATGCTAGTAAGTAATTTTAAGGACCAAGGAAAAAGCACTGGTCAAAAACCCAATACGACGGCATTTCTCCGCTGTTTTTAGGACCTGCTGCAAAAAAAATATTAGCTACAAAAATGCGTTTTGACTCATCTACCTGTGAAAAAACAGCGTCGGTGTTTTTTATTGGAAGCTCTGTTCTTTATAGGACACATTTTCTCACACTCGTTTGTCTTATTGAAAAATGCAACCCGTGAACGCTCGTTCTCTTTTTGTATTCAAGGTGCCTTCTTTCAAGTTACATGATAATCTGAACATCAATTGTCTGTTGCTGTTTTCTGTTAAAAACTGTTTTTAAATGTAAAAGGGTGTGGAGACACCCCTGTGTTCACCCCGCTGGCCGACTGACAGGAGCGCCGTCGGGCTTAATGGAAAGCAGCATCAAACGCAGAGACTGCTGTTTTTGAAGACCCAAGGCAAAAACGCTCACCTGCGGTTCTTTATATAACAGGAGGACTCTCTACCCCAAAATCCTCCAGGTCAAAGGAGCCGTTTTGAAGGACCTACTGCAAAAATCCTTTGTAGGACAGGCCCGCTTTGCTGTTTTTAGGAAAGCCCTGCAAAAACACCACTACTCTGCTCTTTTTGGCGATTAACTAGTCAAAGATCCTCTGACGGGAGGATGCTGCATTTTTATGTGACGGGAGCTCTCCACTAACAATCTACATCTACAAAAAGCTACTGCAAAAAAAGCTACTCAAAGATCCTCTATATGACAAGAGCGTTTTGCTGTTGTTAAATGACCGGAGTGATGTTGTATTTAAGGACGCTATGCACAAATGCCACTCACGGATCCTCAATATGGCAGCAGTACTGCTGTTTTTAGGAATCTACTGCAAAAACAGTAATCACTGAGCCTCCAAATGGCAGGTGCACACTGCTGTTTTTTGGCAATGACTAGTCAAAGATCCTCTGACGGGAGCACTGTGTTGTTATAATGGAACTAAAAAAAACAGTTTCCTATGTTTAGGAATCTACTGCAAAAGTTTTTGTCATAGATCCTGTGTACGACAGGAGTGCTCTGCTGGTTTTGGGAATTGGCTGTAACATCCTTGTTGAAGATCCTCCACTGTATATATCAAGAAATACTGCAGTGGGACCTTAAAAACAGCACAAATCCTTTATGTAACAGGAGCATTCTGCTGTTTTTAGGAATGTGTTGCAAAAAAAAAAATCACAGTCAAAGATCCTTTATATGACATAACTGCTTTTGGGTTCTGGAAGATCCTTTAGCTACAAGGAGCACTGTGCTGTTTTTAGGAATATGCTGCAAAAATAGTGTTTTTGCAAAGATCCTCTGTATGACAGGAGCACTCTGTTGTTTTTAGGGACCTATTACAAAAGCGCTATTTAAGGATTCTTTGCTGTTTTTAGGAATTTACTTTAAAAAAAATCGTAGTCAAAGATCCTTTATATGACAGAACTGCTCTTTTGTTTTGGTAGTATGTCCTCAAAAACAACAAAGATCCTTTAGGTAGAAGGAGCATTCTGCTGTTTTTAGGAATATGCTGCAAAAGCCCTACTCAAAGATCTTCTGTATGACAGGAGTACTCTGCTGTTTTTAGGAATTTACTGAAAAAAAATCGCAGTCAAAGATCCTTTATATGACATAACTACTCTTGTGTTTTGGTAGTATGTCCTCAAAAACAGTCCTTTATGTAGCAGGAGCTTTCTGCTGTTTTTAGAGACCGATTACAAAAACGCTGGTTTCCTTTCAGTACCAGGAGCACTTTGCTGTTTTTAGGAATCAACTGCAAAAATCCTAGTGGAAGCTCCTCTATGTGGTTGCAGTAACGTGCTGTTGTTTGGGATCTGCTGTATAACAGGATCACCCTGCTGTTGTTAGGCATGGACCGAAAAGCATAGTCAAAGATCCTCTACGGTACTCTCGAGGTCGGATTTTGTCCTGCGTTTTTTTCCGCTGGCCGTTCTCCTGTGGACACAGGACTGTTTTTGTTTTTTTTGGACTCTTTTTCCTGACCGATGTCTGCCCGGAGCAGCCTCGGCCTGGACGGAAAGTAGCTGTGCAGTAGTCGGGGCTCGACCGGCGTCACGCTGAGGAGTGTGACGCACGTCGTTGTCGGAGGAGGGAGGATCTTTTTCTGTGTCACCGCGTCCCTCTCAGCTCTGTGAGTTCTAATCCTGTCGGGAGAGGAAGCTAAAGGACAAAAGCGCCGGCGGCCGCGGCGGCTCCGTCCCGCCGTGAGACAACAGCTGGTCACCGTCGTCAAAAAAGACCTCCGTGCACAAAAACAAGCGGGCAACAAAGGCTGCACTTCTTTTTTCCATTGCTGTTGAATTCATCATGACGGTCTAAAAAAAGACTCCTCAAAAACGTCTTTGCTTCCTTTCCAGTTGTCTGGAGACCATCCTTGCCTCCAGCTTCTCTTCCGCCGTTTTTGTTCCCTAATAGGCAAACTTTCGGTCCTGCTAAGACTTCAGCCTTGTTAAAAAAGCTTGTTTGCCGTTTTTTACTGCAACATTTAAAGGCCCTTGTCAACTAAGGCTTCATTTTTCGTTGGTTAGATTCCCACCTAGAATACTGTAGACAGGAATGCGTGTTGCAAACGGCCATTGATGTGACAAAGACACCGAGGAGAGTGTGCAAAAACAAACGTCTATGTTGGGAATTTTGTTATTAGCAATCCTGTGGCGGACCTTCTTTCTCCTGAAAACAGCATTTTTTGTATAATCTGCTGTTTTTAAGTACCAACTAAAGAAGCACTCCTCTATACGAGAGTATTTCTCGGCTGTTTTTAAGGATCACCTGCAAAAACGCTCGTCCAAGGTCTTCACTCTGCTGTTTTTAAAGACCTACAGCAAAAGCGCAGGTCAAAGATATTTGCGCTGCTGTTTTTTGAGGACCAACTAAAAAAGTACTGTTCAAAGATCCTTTATATGACAGCATTTATTTGCTGTTTTTTAAGATGTAGCACAGAAATGCCAGTCAAAGATCCTCGCTCTGCTGTTTTTATGGACACCCACTGCAAAAAAGCTAGTCAACGGTCTTCTCTGTGCTATTTTTAGGGACAAATAATAAAAGCAAAGATCCTCTATATAACAGCATTTCTTTGCTGTTTTTAAGATGTAGTACAAAAATGCCAAAGATCCTTCCTCTGCGGTTTTTAAGTTTCTACTGCAAAAATGCTAGTAAAAATATTTTTGTTCTACTATTTTTAATGACCAACTAAAGAAGCACTAGTCAAAGATCCTCTATATGACAGAATTTCTTTGCTGTTTTTAAGATGTAGTACAAAAATGCCAGTCAAAGATCCTCTCTCTGCTGTTTTTATGGACACTTACTGCAAAAAAGCTAGTCAACGGTCTTCTCTGTGCTATTTTTAAGGATCAACTAAAAAAAAGCAAAGATCCTCTATATGACAGCATTTTTTAGATGTTTTTAGGACCTACTACAAAAATGCCAAAGATCCTTCCTCTGCGGTTTTTAAGTTTCTACTGCAAAAATGCTAGTAAAAATATTTTTGTTCTACTATTTTTAATGACCAACTAAAGAAGCACTAGTCAAAGATCCTCTATATGACAGAATTTCTTTGCTGTTTTTAAGATGTAGTACAAAAATGCCAGTCAAAGATCCTCTCTCTGCTGTTTTTATGGACACTTACTGCAAAAAAGCTAGTCAACGGTCTTCTCTGTGCTATTTTTAAGGATCAACTAAAAAAAAGCAAAGATCCTCTATATGACAGCATTTTTTAGATGTTTTTAGGACCTACTACAAAAATGCCAAAGATCCTTCCTCTGCGGTTTTTAAGTTTCTACTGCAAAAATGCTAGTAAAAATATTTTTGTTCTACTATTTTTAATGACCAACTAAAAAACACTAGTCAAAGATCCTCTATATGACACCTGGAAAAATTCCTGTCAAAGCTGTTTTTTAGGACCTAATAAGGTCATCCCTGAACCTGGTTACATTTAGATCTTTTTTGACAAAATGTCTTCGGTTCTAGGAAAAGACGTCGTGACTTCAGTCCTAGAACAAGGCGGCGGGGAGACGAGTTCCGCAAAGGCCAATTAAGTAAAGCGAACTCCATTTCAGCCTGAGCGTCCTCATGAGCATCCATGGTGAAAAGCATCAGTCGCCACGGAAACAAGTAGACAAAGCAGTCCCATTTCACAGCGTCGTGCTAAAATCTCCTTAAAGCTTTTAGCCCCTTTTTTTTTAAAGGGACTTCTTATGCTTTTCCTCTTTTCTGACCCATAGAAGTTGTTACAATCTTGGATTCCCGTGTTAAACGACGCCAACGCGCCAGATAATAAGGTTTGCGCAAACCCGGACTTATTATATCGGCAATGTTGAGCAATGGCTCCCGGGAAATGTTTGCTCGGGTGTGAGGGAAAGCTAATTTTCTTTAGCAACACGATGCTAAANGGACTTATTATATCGGCAATGTTGAGCAATGGCTCCCGGGAAATGTTTGCTCGGGTGTGAGGGAAAGCTAATTTTCTTTAGCAACACGATGCTAAACAAAATTAGTGTTGTGAGTGTGACCAATCACCAGTCGGGATTCTTGTGATATCCTAACTTTTTTCTAACGCAATTTCCCAAAATCATTCTTAACTTTATTTTCCTAATATTTTGAGTTCCATCCATTTTTTTCCTCTTATCCGAGGTCGGGTCGCGGGGGCAGCAACCTAAGTAGGGAAACTCAGACTTCCCTCTCCCCGCCCACTTCGTCCGGCTCTTCCCGGCGGATCCCGAGGCGTTCCCAGGCCAGCTGAGAGACATAGTCTTTAACGTGTCCTGGGTCTTCCCCGAGGCCTCCTACCGGTCGGACGTGCCCTAAAAACCTCCCCAGGAAGGCGTTCGGGAGGCATCCTAACCAGATGCCCGAGCCACCTCATCTGGTTCCTCTCAATGCGGAGGAGCAGAGGATCTACTCCAAATCTCTCCCGGATGACAGAGCTTCTCACCCTATCTCTAAGGGAGGACCAGCCACCCTGCGGAGAAAACTCATTTCGGCCACTCGTACCCGCCATCTTGTCCTTTCGGTCACTACCCAAAGCTCATGACCATGGGTGAGGGTAGGAACGTAGATCCACCGGTAAATCGAGAGCTTTGCCTTTTGGCTCAGCTCCCTCTTCACCACGACAGACCGGTGCAGAGTCCGCATCACTGCAGACACCGTCCCAGTCCGTCTGTCCATCTGGCGTTCCATCCTTCCACCACTCGTGAACAAGACCCCAAAAAAAAACAAACTCCTCCACTTGGGGCAGGACCTCATCCCCGACCCGGAGATGGCACTCCACCCTTTTCCAGTCGAGAATATGGACTCGGACTGGGAGGTACTGATTCTCATCCCGGCCGCTTCACACTCAGCTGCGAACCGATCCAGTGAGAGTTGAAGGTCACTGCTCGATGAAGCCAACAGGACCACATCGTCTGCAAAAAGCAGGGACCCAATCCTGCGGCCACAAAACAGGAACCCCTGAACGACCTGACTGCGCCTAGAAATTCTGTCCATGAAAGTAGTGAACAGAATCGGTGACAAAGGGCAGCCCTGGCGGAGTCCAACCCTCACTGGAAACGGGTCCGACTTATTGCCGGCAATGCAAACCAAACTCTGACTCCCGGTCATACAGGGAACGAACCGCCTGGATTAGGTGGTCCGATACCCCATATTCCCGGAGCACTCCCCTCATGCCTTGTCCAAATCCACAAAACACATGTAGACTGGTTGGGCAAACTCCCATGCACCCTCAAGGACCCTCAAGGACCCTGCAAAGAGTGAAGAGCTGGTCCACATTCCCGCGATCAGGACAAAAACCACGCTGCTCCTCCTGTACCCGAGATTCGACTATTCGTTGGATCCTCCTCTCCAGAACCCCTGAATAGACCTTACCAGGAAGGCTGTGATCCCACGATAGTTGGAACAAATATTTCGGGACCCTTTCTTAAAAAGCAGGACCACAGCCACACCCACAGCATCCAGGGCCTTAAGGAACTCCGGGGGGATCTCATCCACCCCCGAGGCCTTCCCACCGAGGAGCTTTTTGACCACCTCGGTGACCTCAGCCCCAGAGATAGGAGAAGCCGCCACGGAGGCCCGATGTTGTGCTCCCGCTCCTGTTGTGTAAACAGTAGAGAATCTTTGAGTAGTGTTTTTGCAGTAGGTACTTGGTGTTCCTGTTACAGAGAGGATCTTTGGCTGGCGTTTGTAGAGTAGCTGATTTAAAAAGCGCAAACTGCTCCTGCCATATAGAGGATCTTTGACAAGTGCTGTTTAGATTTTTTTTGTTTTTTGCAGAAGGTCTGTCAAATAGAGGATCTATTACTTGTGTTGTTGCAGTACTGTAGGTACTTTGCCACATAGAGGATCTTTGAATATAATTTTTTTGTAGCTGACCTTAAAAACAGCAGTGTGCTATCTCATATAGAGGATCTTTGACAAGTATTTTTCGGAAAAAAAACAGCCCAGCACTCCTGTTATGCAAAGGATCTTTGACTATGATTTCTGTATTATGTACTTTAACAAAAACAAAGTATTACTGCCATATAGAGGATCTTTGACCATATTTTTTTTGTATGACTAGTATTTTTTCAAAGGTCCTTAAAAAGGTCAAGTCAAAGATCATCTATATAACAGGAGAGCTGCAACGTTTTTTGGTTAAAATCTACTTTAAAATAAGAGTCGAAGTTTCTCTATAGAATAGGAACCCTCTGCTCTTGCTAAGTACATCCTGCAAAAACACTCGTCAAAGATTGCCTATATGACAAGAGCACTGAGTTGTTTTTAAGCATGACCCTCGCACGGTCCGACCCAGGAAGTGACTTTGAGTTTGCACATTCGCAGGTATCGTGTCGCTGATTTCCCTGGTGATCCTCTCCTACGACCGCTACAGCACTCTGANGACTTATTATATCGGCAATGTTGAGCAATGGCTCCCGGGAAATGTTTGCTCGGGTGTGAGGGAAAGCTAATTTTCTTTAGCAACACGATGCTAAAGTTGGGATTCTTGTGATATCCTAACTTTTTTCTAACGCAATTTCCCAAAACCATTCTTAACTTTATTTTCCTAATATTTTGCCTTCCATCCATTTTTTTCCCGCTTATCCGAGGTCGGGTCGCGGGGGAAGCAACCTAAGCAGGGAAGCCCAGAGGTCCCTCTCCCCGCCCACTTCTTCCGGCTCTTCCCGGCGGATGCCGAGGCGACCCTGCAAAGAGTGAAGAAGAGCTGGTCCACATTCCCGCGATCAGGACAAAAACCACGCTGCTCCTCCTGTACCCGAGATTCGACTATTCGTTGGATCCTCCTCCCCAGAACCCCTGAATAGACCTTACCAGGAAGGCTGTGAGGAACAAATATTCCGGGACCCTTTCTTAAAAAGCAGGACCACACCCACAGCATCCAGGGCCTTAAGGAACTCCGGGCGGATCTCATCCACCCCCGAGGCCTCGCCACCGAGGAGCTTTTTGACCACCTCGGTGACCTCAGCCCCAGAGATAGGAGAAGCCGCCACGGAGGCCCCGTGTACTGCTTCCTCATTGGAACCCGTGTCGGCGGGATTGAGGAGGTCTTCAAAGTATTCCCTCCGCCGGTCCATTTTTCCGACATGTGATGTCAAGGTCATCGGAGGGCAGACAGTTTGTGTGTTGATGAATCAACACACAAGTTGCAGCAAAGTTTTCCCATTTCTTGCGGCCCAAGCCCATTTCGAGTGTTTATCATACGGTGCTCGACTTGTGCCGCGATCGCCATCCACTTGTATTCTTTATGCTATGCATGAACGAATGAATGAATTTGCAAAACAGCTAGACAAAGATTGTTTTTTGACAGGAGCAGTCTGCTGTTAGGATCTTTGACTAACGTTTTTGCAGAAGGCACATTAACAAAAGGAGGGTGATCCTGCAATATAAAGGATCTTTGACTAGTGTCTTTTGCAGAAGGTCCTTTAAAAATTCAGTGCAGGGTGTACCCCATCTCCCGTGCGGAGTCAGCTGGGATAGTCTCCAGCATACCCGCGAACCCTATGAAGATAAGCGGCAAAGAAAACGAATGGAGGAATGGTCCTTTAAAAATGCAAATTCCTCCTTTTAAATGGAGGATCTTTGATTGGCGTTTTTGGAGAAGCTACTTAATCAAAAGTATAGAGGATCTTTGACTAGTGTTTTTTTGTATGCAGTAGGTCCTTTAAAAAAGGCAGAGTCCTCCGGTCAAATAGCTCCTTTAAAAACAGCAGTATGCTATTTCATATAGAGGATCTTTGACTAGCATATTGTGAAGGTCCTTAAAAACAGCACAGCGCTCCTGTTGTGTAAACAGTAGAGAATCTTTGAGTAGTGTTTTTGCAGTAGGTACTTGGTGTTCCTGTTACAGAGAGGATCTTTGGCTGGCTAGAGTAGCTGATTTAAAAAGCGCAAACTGCTCCTGCCATATAGAGGATCTTTGACAAGTGCTGTTTTGATGTTTTTTTTTTTTTTTGCAGAAGGTCTTCAAAAAAGGCAGTGTGTGCCTGTCAAATAGAGGATCTATTACTTGTGTCGTTGCAGTACTGTAGGTACTTTACCACATAGAGGATCTTTGAATATAATTTTTTTGTAGCTGACCTTAAAAACAGCAGTGTGCTATGTCATATAGAGGATCTTTGACTAGTATTTTTTGGGAAAAAAAACAGCCCAGCACTCCTGTTATGCAAAGGATCTTTGACTATGATTTCTGTATTATGTACTTTAACAAAAACAAAGTATTCCTGCCATATAGAGGATCTTTGACCATATTTTTTTGTATGACTAGTATTTTTTCAAAGGTCAAGTCAAAGATCATCTATATAACAGGAGAGCTGCAAAGTTTTTTTGTTAAAATCTACTTTAAAATAAGAGTCGAAGTTTCTCTATAGAATAGGAACCCTTTTGCTCTTGCAAAAACACTCATCAAAGATTGCCTATATGACAAGAGCACTGAGTTGGTTTTAAGCATGACTTGTCATTGACCCTCGCACGCTCCGACCCAGGAAGTGACTTTGAGTTTGCACATTCGCAGGTATCGTGTCGCTGATTTCCCTGGTGATCCTCTCCTACGACCGCTACAGCACTCTGACCGTGTACAACAAGCGTGGCCCAAACTACCGCAAGCCCCTGTTGGCCGTGGGGGGCACATGGCTCTACTCCCTGTTCTGGACGGTTCCTCCGCTACTGGGTTGGAGCAGCTACAGCGAGGAAGGGGCGGGGACCAGCTGCTCCGTGTCCTGGACGGCCCGAACCAGCCAGTCCCACGCCTACATCGTGTGTCTCTTCATTTTCTGCTTGGGTCTGCCGGTGCTGGTCATGATCTACTGCTATGGCAGGCTGCTGTGGGCCGTCAAACAGGTACAGAAGTCTGCCAAATCTAGATTAGATCCAGATTAAACTTTGTTTTGCGTCACTATTTGTCACTTCCTTATTTACAAAGCATATATTTTCGCAGCTGGAGCATAGAAAACATGTTTACGACCTTCTCAATGCAGCTTTTAACCTTTTTTAGAGCACTCTAAACAAAAAATAACACCCCTACAATCATTGTAGTCTACCCAGTATAGTGAACATAACATAAAATAAACAATCTACGACATAAATAAGACTTGTGCTTGTGTGTATTGCTGTAAATGCGTTCCAGCTGTGAGGGAGCTGAGTGGCGGGTGGCATTTGAGTGACATTACTGACACCTAGTGACCAGTGTGGAATTCACAGCATCTTTGAATGCATCTTCTGAATGCCTTATATTTGTAAATTAGTTCATTTAGTTTTTAGTTTTTTTTTATGCTTGACAATATTCATTTTAGACAAAAGTTTATTTGGATAGGTAGGTAGGTAGTGTAGTTTAGTGTAGGTAGGTAGGTAGGTAGGTAGGGTAGTATAGGTAAGTAGGTTAGTGTAGTGTAGGTAGGTAATTAGGTAGGGTAGGTGGGTAGGTAGGTAGGTAGTCTAGTGTAGTCTAGTTAGGTAGATAAGTAGGTAGTGTAGTGTAGTGTAGGTAGGTAGGTAAGTAAGTAGGTACGTAGTGTAGTGTAGTGTAGTNAGTCTAGTGTAGTCTAGTTAGGTAGATAAGTAGGTAGTGTAGTGTAGTGTAGGTAGGTAGGTAAGTAAGTAGGTACGTAGTGTAGTGTAGTGTAGTGTAGTGTAGGTAGGTAGATAAGTAGGTAGTGTAGTGTAGTTAAGTAGGTAGGGTAGGTGGGTAGGTATGTAGGTAGAGTACTGTAGTGTAGGTAGGTAGGTAAGTAGTTAAGTAGGTAAGTGGGTAGGGTAGGTAGGTAGGTAGGTAGTGTAAGGTAGTGTCATGTAGTGCAGTGTAGTATAGTATAGGGAGGTAGGGTAGTATAGGTAAGTAGGTTAGTATAGTGTAGACAGGCAATTTGGTAGGGTAGGTTGGTAGGTATTAGTTAGGTAGGTAGTCTAGTACAGTGTAGGTAGGTAGATAAGTAGGTAGGTACATAGTGTAGTGTACGTAGGTAGATAAGTAGGTAGTGTAGTGTAGGTAGGTAAGCAGGTAGGTACGTAGTGTTTTGTAGTGTAGGTAGGTAGATAACTAGGTAGTGTAGTGTAGTTAAGTAAGTAGGGTAGGGTAGGTATGTAGGTAGTGTAGTGTAGTGTAGGTAAGTAGGGTAGCGTAAGTAGGTAAATAGGTAGGGTAGGGTAGGTAGGTAGTGTAGTGTCGGTTGGTAGGTAGGTAGTATAGGTATACTTTATTCTAAGTTATTTTAAGTCTAGTCCAGTGTGTGTGTAGGGTAGGGTAGTGTACTGTTTTATTGGTAGGTAGGTTGGTAGTGTAGTGTAGGTAGGGTAGGGTATGGTAGTGTTGTGTAGAATAGGTAAGTAGGTACGGTAGTGTAAGAAGGTATTGTAGAGTAGTGTTGTGTAGGTTCCTAGGTAGTGTAGTGTAGGGTAGTGTAGTATAGGTAAGTAGGTAGTGTAGTGTAGTGTTGTGTAAGTATGTACTGTAGGTTCGTAGGTAGTGTAGTATGGGTTTGTAGATAGTGTAGTGTAGGGTAGGGTAGAGTACTGCAGTATTGGTAAGTAGGTAGGTAGGTTGGTAGTGTAGTGTAGTGTAGGTAGGGTAGGGTAGTGTAGAATAGGTAAGTAGGTACGGTAGTGTAGGAAGGTATTGTAGTGTAGTGTAGTGTAGGGTAGGGTATTGTAGTGTAGTATAGGTAGGTAGGTAGTGTAGTATAGGTTCGTAGGTAGTGTAGTATAGGTTTGTAGGTAGTGTAGTATAGGTTTGTAGGTAGTGTAGTATAGGTAAGTAGGTAGTGAAGTGTTGTGTAAGTATGTANAGTCTAGTGTAGTCTAGTTAGGTAGATAAGTAGGTAGTGTAGTGTAGTGTAGGTAGGTAGGTAAGTAAGTAGGTACGTAGTGTAGTGTAGTGTAGGTAGGTAGATAAGTAGGTAGTGTAGTGTAGTTAAGTAGGTAGGGTAGGTGGGTAGGTATGTAAGTAGAGTAGTGTAGTGTAGGTAGGTAGGTAAGTAGTTAACTAGGTAAGTGGGTAGGGTAGGGTAGGTAGGTAGGTAGTGTCATGTAGTGCAGTGTAGTATAGTATAGGGAGGTAGGGTAGTAGTTAGGTAGGTAGTCTAGTACAGTGTAGGGAGGTAGATAATTAGTTAGGTACGTAGTGTAGTGTAGGTAGGTAGATAAGTAGGTAGTGTAGTGTAGGTAGGTAAGCAGGTATGTACGTAGTGTAGTGTAGTGTAGTGTAGGTAGGTAGATAACTAGATATTGTAGTGTAGGTAAGTAAGTAGGGTAGGGTAGGTGGATAGGTATGTAGGTAGTGTAGTGTAGTGTAGGTAAGTAGGGTAGCGTAAGTAGGTAAATAGGTAGGGTAGGGTAGGGTAGGTAGGTAGTGTAGTGTAGGTTGGTAGGTAGTGTAATGTAGTGTCATGTAGTGTAGTGTAGTATAGTATAGGTAGGTAGTGTAGTATAGGTATTTAGGTTAGTGTAGGGTAGTGTAGGTAGGTAATAGGCAGGGTAGGTGGATAGGTATGTAGGTAGTGTAGTGTAGTGTAGGTAAGTAGGGTAGCGTAAGTAGGTAAATAGGTAGGGTAGGGTAGGTAGGTAGTGTAGTGTAGGTTGGTAGTGTAATGTAGTGTCATGTAGTGTAGTGTAGTATAGTATAGGTAGGTAGTGTAGTATAGGTATTTAGGTTAGTGTAGGGTAGTGTAGGTAGGTAATAGGCAGGGTAGGTGAGTAGGTAGGTAGGTAGTGTAGTGTTGTGTAGGTAGTGTAGTGTTGTGCAGTGTAGGTAGGTAGGTAAGTAGCTGGATAAGTAAGTAGGTACGTAGTGCAGTGTAAATAGGCAGGTATGTAGAGAGGTTGGTAGTGTGGTGTAGTATAGGTTGGGTAGGGCAGTGTTGTGTAGAATAGGTAAGTAGGTATGATAGTGTAGGAAGGTATTGTAGTATAGTGTAGGGAGGTATTGTAGTGTAGTGTAGGGTAGGGTATTGTAGTGTAGTATAGATAGGTAGGTAGTGTAGTATAGGTAAGTAGGTAGTGTAGTATAGGTTCGTAGGTAGTGTAGTATAGGTAAGTAGGCAGTGCAGTGTTGTGCAAGTATGTACTGTAGGTTTGTAGGTAGTGTAGTATAGGTTTGTAGGTAGTGTAGTATAGGTTTGTAGGTAGTGTAATATAGGTTTGTAGGTAGTGTAGTATAGGTAAGTAGGTAGTGTAGTATAAGTAAGTAGGTAGTGTAGTGTTGTGTAAGTATGTTCTGTAGGTTTGTAGGTAGTATAGTATAGGTTTGTAGGTAGTGTAGTATAGGTAAGTAGGCAGTGCAGTGTTGTATAAGTATGTACTGTAAGTTTGTAGGTAGTGTAGTATAGGTAAGTAGGCAGTGCAGTGTTGTGTAAGTATGTACTGTAGGTTTGTAGGTAGTGTAGTATAGGTTCATAGGTAGTGTAGTATATGTAAGTAGGTAGTGTAGTATAGGTAAGTAGGCAGTGCAGTATAGGTAAGTAGGCAGTGCAGTATAGGTAAGTAGGCAGTGCAGTGTTGTGTTAGTATGTACTGTAGGTTTGTAGGTAGTGTAGTATAGGTCAGTAGGTAGNGTAAGTAAGGGTAGGTAGATAGATACTTGATTTAGTCTAGTCCAGTGAGTGTTTTTGTCGCTCCCCTTGTCTTTGTTGAAAAGCCGCACAGTGTGGGGGAGGAATGATCTGCTCAGTCTGTCAGTGGAGCAGGACAGTGATAGTAATCTGCCACTGAAACTGAGAGGTTGTGTCCAAACCTTCTCTCCTTGCCGTGTTAGTCGG
This sequence comes from Oostethus manadensis, assembly GCA_024372805.1. Classification (NCBI taxonomy): domain Eukaryota; kingdom Metazoa; phylum Chordata; class Actinopteri; order Syngnathiformes; family Syngnathidae; genus Oostethus; species Oostethus manadensis. Next base: position 289,458 of record QODF01000263.1, read on the forward strand.
CAGGGTGATGTGAAAGCCTGCCTCACACTGCAAAGAAAGGACGGGGGCGTCAGCAGGAAGGTTGTCCGAGTGAAAACAACATCGTAAGCGTAAGAAGAAGAAAAGCACTCTCTGCCCTCCCTTGTTGGTGGCACTTCCTGCAAAGCATCACGAAGGCAATAAACCCGCTGAACTAGCATCGCTGCACATCTTCCCACCAAAGAAAAACCTACCGGGTCCTGTCCCTTATCAAAGACCAAAACCAGTTCCTGGGAAAGTCAACGGGCAGATGACGGATTGTATGCAGTCGCATGTTTGTCGGCGATTCCCTCGCGGGCGTCAACAATCCCTCCTAAACCGCGGGAGCATTAAGGGGATTTCCTCTCATCCGAGTCCGTCTGGCTGCTGGGGCTTACTCGCTTCTCTTATATGCTTCATGACAGCTCTAAGTCCACGCTACTTTATTCTCATCTCCCTCTGGGGGAGAACAATCATCATGCGTCATGGAAAGTGGGCAACAGCAAACAACGTTATGTCCCCGAGGTGCTCTATTGGGTCTAGGTCAGGTGACCCTGGGGGCCAGTCAGTGGTATCAATGATTACTTTCTACGTCTATGGTGGAGGGGGGGCAAACTTCCTGACTTGCTGGGTTGAACCATCGGGCGTATTTAGGCGGTCTTCCAACAGAAGGACTTACTTGCTCACGGTGCAACGGAAGGAACACACAACACATCCACAGCAAGTTACCGCACAGCAAAAATCTACGACTATGTGGGAGATAAACAACAACAAGTGCTACACATAACACATAACCGTAAAACTGGCATTTCCTAGTGTCCGCAAGGCATGTTGGGTAGTCCGGCGACTATGAACAATAAACCATTGGACATCTAGAAGATGATTCATCCAAGCAGTGCAGCATGATCATCTGCAGCCAGTGATGGCCAAGGGGGGCGTGTGTGTCATCACGAATTTACACAACAATTCTAGTGTGTCCGGACCTCCGCAGCGGAGGCTCTGCCGAACCCCTGAGATCGTTCGATCGAACCCAGGTTAAGAACCACTGCTCTAAGGGAAAGCCCAGCCACCGTGCAGAGAAAAAACTCATTTCGGCCGCTTGTACCCGCCATCTTGTCCTTTTGGTCACTACCCAAAGCTCATGACCATGGGTGAGGGTAGGAACGTAGATCGATCGAGAGCGTTGCCTTTTGGCTCAGCTCTCTCTTCACCACGACAGACCGGTACAGAGTCCGCATCACTGCAGACGCCGCACCAATCCACCTGTTGAAGAACCAAGAACAAGACCCCGAGGTACTTAAACTCCTCCACTTGAGGCAGGACCTCATCCCCGACCAGGAGATGGCACTCCACCCTTTTCCGGGCGAAAACCATGGACTCGGACTTGGAGGTGCTGATTCTCATCATGGCCGCTTCACACTCAGCTGCGAACCGATCCAGTGAGAGTTGAGAGCCAACAGAACCACGTCATCTGCAAAAAGCAGAGATCCTGCGGCCACCAGACTGAAACCCCTCAACGCCCCGGCTGCGCCTACAAATTCTGTCCATGGCGCTAATGACATAACACATGACGCGCAAAGCAACCTACCCGCTGCACCACACCACCGCAAGGCATGCTGGGTAGCTTGTGGTATTCTTTCTCCCAACATTTTGCCGCATTTTTGCTTGATTGGAAGATCTAAGAAAAATCAAGGAGGCTGTCAGAGGAGTCAAGAAGAAAGAGCTAACGTACTCTTAAATCGTTCATATCGCAGCCGAACTGCCCAGCATGCCTTGCGGACATTTGGAAATAAGTTTGAATTTGCACGCTATGTTCAGTGCTTGGTCGTTTCTTTTTGTTGATTCGTGTGACGTCAAATAGGCGTTCATATTTGATGACATTAAAAAATCACTTGCATTTTTATGTAGAATTATGTGTCGTTACATTATTGGATATTTAGTGACATTTTTATGTATATTTAATGACATTATTATGTTTCATTAGACTACTGCAACTTTCATCACTATATTAATATAAACGTCATTCCATTTAAAATTACTGTTCTATATTTCATTGAATGTATAATAACTCCATAACGATATTTTGCATTCATTTGTGACTATAGTATCATTCTCTATTATAACAATAATAATAATAATGTATTTTCTGAGCCGCAGGTGGGCAAGGTCCGCAAGACCGCGGCCCGTAGGCGAGAGTACCACATACTGTTCATGGTCCTGACCACGGCTGCCTGCTACCTGCTGTGCTGGATGCCGTACGGCGTGGTGGCCATGATGGCCACGTTCGGGCCGCCCCACATCATCAGTCCCGTGGCCAGCGTGGTGCCGTCGCTGCTGGCCAAGAGCAGCACCGTCATCAACCCGCTCATCTACATTCTCATGAACAAACAGGTCAGTGGCAGACGGGGAGAATCCGACACGTACAACATTTATTTCGGTTGTGAAATAAGGCGGAGCGGCCATATACAGTTTATGGCCATATAAAAAAAGAGTAGTAACTAGCCTGACCTTCCTCACGTCAAACTCACCTAGATCGCATTTTTAAAAGTGCATATTATTCTTATTCTGTGCTACATTCACCAGCTTAGATTTCACCAAAAGCCTCCAAAATAGACTTTTGAATGTGTTTTCTTGTCTTATTATGTAAGGTTACTCAAATTTTCCAAAGCAACATGCATCTGCTTGGTTGACATCACAAGTTAATTTTATATTCTGCTGTATTTACCATCTTAGATGTCAAAGGTTAAAAACCCTACGGCAGATAATAAAGCACTACGCACTGATATCAAGGCTTTGCAGGATGATATACAGCTACAAACCCTATGGAAGAAAATAGAGCATTATGCAAGTTCTGCAGAATGATATCAAGACATTATTGGAAGGCGATGCTGCCTTGCGTGCTGCCCTCAAGGAGGTTAAAAACCCCAGGAAGTAAACCATGCATTATGCAACCACATCACTGCTCCACAGGATGATATCAGGACACTATTGGAGGATAACGCTCTGGAGGAAGAGAAAGAAGCAAAGGATAACATCACTGAGCAAATGAAAACCATAATGGATGAGGTGGATCAGAATTCCCGAATGAATGACGTGATCCTCGCAGGACTCAGAATTACACCCGGGTCAAAAGATAGGGAAGCTCATGACAGAGGAGAACCACATGGAATGGATGTTCCTTCAGCGAAGCAACAGATTGTCAGCTTCCTACAATCAAAGGAGGCGGATGTCGATATCAACACCATTGATACTTGCATCCCACTGTATGGCAGAAACACCACCACACCTTCATCACCAAGTTCCCCAACAGGGAGTTCGAAACTGCACAGCTGAAACAGAGGAAGAACCTGAAAGGCACAAACGTCTACTTAAATGAGCATCTGACAAAACGCAACGCTGACATCGTCAAGAAAGCACGAGACTTGAGGAAGCGGGGAAAGATACAAAGCACTTGGAGCACCAACGGAAAAATATACATCAAGCTACATGGAGGTCCAGGAGAAGCAGGAGTGCTGGCTGTCAAAGATATCAACCATCCGGATGCATACTAAACATCATATCATCAGGACAACACGGATAAAAGAGGATTGATATCAACGTTGAAAGGGAACGCTCAACAAAGTATTAAAATCAGGAACTCAAGTACTTCCATTTAATGACACTCACAGTACAACAGCAAGACAGCAAGAAGTTGATCCGGAAATCAACAAGGAAGACGGGAGGAAAGAGGAGAAAGGGGGGTATAGCATATAGGCATGTATGCATAAGTATGTAATATATACAGTATACATATGAATGCATGCATGTATATACACAGTATGTATGAGTATGTATCAGCGAATCGTGTGAGAAGGGGGTAGGATTTAATAAGCTCTGCTTCTTGCTACTCCTTTTCGGACATGTAGAACTGAGGAATGCAACGTGAATCCTTCTTAGTACAATCTATGCATGTTCCGAACTAATTCAACCAAACCAAGTTGTTTTTATATTCTCCTGTATTTACCATCTTAGACGTCACCAACAGCTTCTAAAATATACTTCTAAAGTGTTTTCTTGGCTTATGACTTGACGAGACTGAAATATTCCAAACCAACATGCATCTGCTTGGTTGAATATATAAGTTATTTTTATATTCTGCTGTATTTACCATCTTAGACGTCACCAAAAGCTTCTAAAATATACTTCTAAAGCATTTTCCTAACTTTTTATGTAACGATAATCAAATATTCCAAACCAACATGCATCTGCTTGGTTGAATATATAAGTTATTTTTAAATTCTTCTCTGTGTTTACCATCTTAGACGTCACCAACAGCTTCTAAAATATACTTCTAAAGCATTTTCCTAACTTTTTATGTAACGATAATCAAATATTCCAAACCAACATGCATCTGCTTGGTTGAATATATAGGGTATTTTTATATTCTGCTGTATTTACCATCTTAGACGTCACCAAAAGCTTGTAAAATAGACTTTTGAAGAGTTTTCTTGTCTTATTATGTAACCAATACTCAAATATTGCAAACCAACATGCATCTGCTTGGTTGAATATATAAGTTACTTTCAAATTCTTCTGTATTTACCATCTTAGACGTCACCAACAGCTTGTAAAATAGACTTCTAAAGCATTTTCCTAACTTTTTATGTAACGATAATCAAATATTCCAAACCATCATGCATTTGCTTGGTTGAAATCACAAGTTATTTTTATAGTCTGCTGTATTTACCATCTTAGACGTCCCCAAAAGCTTGTAAAATAGACTTCTAAAGCATTTTGTTGGCTTTTGACGCGAGGAAACGGAAATATTCCAAGGGCTTGAACACATAACAGGTCGGTGGAAGACTAGGATACGCGGACATGTAAAACATTTATTTACGTGGTTAAAAAAGGTGGAGAGCGGGAGTCATACAAATTGAAACAGTGATTCGAGCGTAAGAACGCGCCAGGGCGGTGTTTCAGTTCTTCTGCCGGAAATGTCGCCAACAGACGAGGCAGTCTCTGAACGTCACCGGTAGTCACGTATACAGTATATACAGTACATATATACAGTGTGTATATATGTAACACAAGTGGAGGAGGTAAGAAGCCAGACCTTCCTCACATGGAACTCACCTAGATAGCGTTGAAAAAGTGGACATTGGCACAACCACACGAGCTTAAGTTTCACTTCATACCAAGAGCCGCCCGCAGCCTGACTACATCGGCCATGCACGGAAGGAGGAGGAAAGAACCGTAACTTAAGCGTCTTAACTGCAGCGCAGGTTCGGCGCAGTCGTTCTGAGGCTGCGTTCACACTTGGGGTTCGCTACTCCGGTCCCGTCCCAAATGGTTTTTGAAAACATACTCGGTTGTGTCGGGCTTAGCATTCACACGGGGTTTCTTGTCATGCACAGCAAACAACATACGCGTAAGGTAAGAACTTGGACCAGCAAGCCATCTGCTGGGTTCAATACCCAAGTCATTTTAAGCTTCTGCTGTATTTACCAGCTTAGACATTACAAAAAGCTTGTAAAATAGACTTTTGAAGAGTTTTCCTGGCTTATGGCGCTGCAAAACTCAAATTTTACAAACAAAAATGCCATCTGCAAGGCGGAATACATAAGTTATTTTTATATTCTGCTATCTTTACCAGCTTAGACGTCAAAAAAAGCTTCTAAACTGTACTTTTAAAGAGTCTTTTCAGCTTATGATGTAACAAAACTGAAATATTCCAAACAAAAATGCCATCTGCTGCATTGAATGTATGCAGCAGATGTTGATTTGTTGATTTATTACGCTAACATGTCATGTTGATAATGAAGATTGTTTATATTTTTTTACATTTACAAGCTTGGATTTCACTAAAAGCTTCTAAAATATACTTTTAAAGCATTTTATTTATTTATTTTTATTATGTGACACATTTTTAGATTCGACCGTTTTGATTAATTTAAATAATTTGATTAAATTAATTAATTAGATTAATTTCCCCAAAAATGTCTTATTGCATGGTGAAACGGAAAATATTCCAACCAAAATGCAGACTTCCGAGTTGAATATAAGAGTAATTTTTAGCTCCTGCTATATTTAGCAGATTAGATTTGACCAAAAGTTTCTCAAATATACTTTTCAAAAAATTGTTTGCCTTATTAGGTAGCATAACTAAAATATTGCAAAAGAAAAATGCCATATGCTGTGTTGAAGACATAGGTAATTTTTAGATACTTTGAGTTTTGTTGACTTAACCAAAATGTCTTTTAGATTTTGCATATATTTTGCAGTTTAGATTTTACAAAAGCTTTTCAAATATACTTTTTAAGAGTTTGTTTGACTTATATGGCATAAGTCAAATACTTCACAATAAAATGCCATGTGCTGGGTTGAATACGTAGGTAAGTTTTAGATCCTGCCATGTTCACCAGTTTAATTTCCTCAAAAGCTTCCAAACTATATTTTTCAAGAGTTTCATTGACTTATGTGATGAAAACTCAAAATATTCCAACCAAAATGCAGTCTTCTGGGTTGAATGTTTATAATTTTTAGCTTCTGCTATATTGTCAGCTTAGATTTGACCAAAAGCTTCTCAAATATACTTTTCAAGAGTTTGTTTGACTTATTATGTGGCATACCTCAAATATTTCAAAACAAAATGCAGTTTTGTGGGTTGAATATGTAGGTAATTTTTAGCTTCTGCTATATTTGGCAGCTGGGATTTTACCAAAAGCTTCTCAAATATACTTTTCAAGAGTTTGATTTATTATGTGGCATACTTCAAATATTTCAAAACAAAATGCAGTCCTCTGGGTTGAATATGTAGGTAATTTTCAGCTTCTGCTATACAGCACTTGGCAGCTGGGATTTTACCAAAAGCTTCTCAAATATACTTTCCAAGAGTTTGATTTATTATGTGGCATACTTCAAATATTTCAAAACAAAATGCAGTCTTCTGGGTTGAATATGTGGGTCATTTTCAGCTTCTGCTATACAGCACTTGGCAGCTGGGATTTTACCAAAAGCTTCTCAAATATACTTTTCAAGAGTTTGACTTATTATGTGGCACAGCTCAAATATTGCCAAACAAAATGCAGTCTCCTGGGTTGGATGAGTAGATAATGTTTAGCTTCTGCCATATTTGGCATCTTAGATTTGTCTTTGACGTGTGTAGCCCCACCGAGTTCTTTTTAACGCAAGCGAACATGACAAGTGTGAACGCACCCCGTGGTTCCTGCAGGCTTGATCCCGGTTGTCATTTAACGTTTTATTTACAGTAGAGTCATGGGAGGGGGGGTCGTGTTTACCTTTAATTTCTCACAATCACAAAACCTTATAGCGGAGCTCCAAAGCGGTTTTTTGTTCCAGCTATAAAATCACTCAAGTTGTGATTTAAAAATAAATAAATAAAAACACACACAAACTTACTTTTCCGTCGTAGCATCCACACACTTGCAAACATTTTGAAACAAGAAAAATGCACAAAAAACTTTTTTTTACCAATACAAAGGAGTATTGGGTGGAGGGAGCGAGGATCAAACCGCAAACCATCCAGTTTCTGGACCTGAAAGCACCCTATAAATCTTATTTCTTCAGGAATAAAACCGTTTTTCTTTGAATAAAATCTCGGTGTTGGACATTTTTGAGAATAATGATAAATGTTTTTTTTTAAACACAAGTTTTTTCATGAAAGAAAAGGTCAGATACAGTTTTATGTTGGATTTTTTTGCAATAATTCAAAAAAAAAGTCACATTTTTTTTTTACGTTGGAGGTTTTTCCAATCATTTAAGGAAAAAAGGTTTTTTTTTTTAAACATTAATTCATTCATTAATTAATTTTCTAACATAAGGTCCAATTACTTTTTTTTTCAAGAATTCAACCAAAAGAGTCAAATATTTTTTTATGTTGGATGTTTTTCCAATAATTTAATGGAAAAAAGTACAATACATTTTTAAACATAGGATTTTTTTTCAACAATTCAGGAAGAAAAAAGGTCAAATGACATTTTTTATGTTTTTTTTTCCAATAAGTCAAGAAAAAAAGATACTGTTTTTTTTAACATTGGATTTTATTTTCAAGAATTAAAAAAAAAGGTAATATAAATTTTATGTTGGATTTTTTTCATTCATTCACAAAAGAAGGGTCAAATGCCGTTTTTTACTTTTCAATAATTCAAGAGAAAAAAAACGGTAAAATTCATTTTAACCTTGATTTTTTTTTCAATAATTAAAAAAAAAGGTAAAATAAATTTAACGTAGGATTTTTTTTCAATAATTTAATAATGAAAAAGGTAAAATACTTTTTTTACATTGAATGTTTTTCAATAATTGAAGAAAAAAATTGTATACTACATTTTTTATAATTTGATTTTTGCCCAATAATTGAAGAAAAAAAAGTCAAATAATTTTTTAAAGAAAAAAAGATGAAATGCATAATTTAATGGATCTTTTGTCAATAATTAAATGAAAGCAATTTGTTAACTTTGGAATTTTTTTTCAAGATTAAAAAAAAAAAGTCACACATTTTTTACGTTCAATTTTTGATTTCCATAATAAAGTCCAACTTTTACTAGACGTTTTTTTCCATAACCACAAAAAAAAAGTCTTGGGTGAGTACAGTTTGGGGTTTTTTCCAGTTTCTTGGGAATAAAGTGGTATTTTTTTTCATCTTACGTCAAACTGGTATTTACCATCAACAACAAAAACCATTGGAGCAAATTTGGTCTGAGAGTCTATTTCCACGTCACGGTAGGCGCTGCTGTTTCGGCTAGCGAGGCAGTCACCACCCGAGGAGCGAACCATCAAGGTCCCTGTTTGAGGAAATACTGTTCTGCCGTCACTGCTTCTACCAAGTCATCCCCTTACACTTACAGTACGTAACACCCGACCCATTGAAACCGAACCACCGAGAAGATTTCATTACAACAACACGCCTCGTCTCCTAAAAACCGAGAGTGGCGTAAACAAAAATCTTATGTTAGCAACGTTTCCCCGTCTAATCGCGAGTAATACAAACAACAACAGCAGTTGCCGAATACAACCGGAAGATCAGAACTTGCCTCCGCATCTACCGAGCCTGCCCCAACCGGCTCCAGCCCACCCCCGGGCTCCAGATGTCCACTTCGGTCTCCCGTTGGACAGGAGGGGGGGGGGAGTTGCCGGATCCAAACACGGAGCGACAAGTGTCTTCATTAAGCCCACGTAGCCCAAGGAAGAAGGACACCAGGGGAATAACAAACAGCTGGTGCAAAGCAACGGGGGGGCAGGAGTGTTCGAGACCCTGCCGGCGTTGACGACCTCGAAGTAGAAAAATGCTAAGATCGCCCCCGTGAGAGTGTGGAAAAACATTCCTGTAAAAAAAAAACAAAAAAAGAACTGCGGCTGAGCTGGTCAGCTCCACAGCTAGCATGGCTCAGCTAAAGCAGAGATAGGATACAAAACGTTGTTGTCAAAGCCGCGTCGGTCCATGTTGGTCCCCCCACCCACCCGGTTTCGTCCGTCTCCGGCGGCTTTATTTATTGCACCGCGCCCTTTAGAGCGCCCCCCCCCCCCCGAGAAAAGGCCGGCGCGACATAGGGCCAGTCGGCTCTCAGATGTCACAGTCCACGGTGCGGAAGCCGGGCAGGGTGACCCGCCCCTTCTTGCGGAGGTCGCCCTCGGTGCCGCCGTTAATCCGCTGGACGAGGCTCTTCTCGTACAAGAGCGGGTGGTAGGCCCCCAGCGTGCACGCCATGTCGTAGTAGCGCTCGTGGTAATGGCACAGGTCCGTCTTCCTCATGGAGGGGATGTACTCGTACACGTGCACCTGCTCGCACAGCGCCATCATCAGGAGGATGCCTGCAAAGGCGAGGCAGAAAGGAACGTTGAGGTTGGAGGGTTTCATGGAGGCCTTTGTTTGCAAACATGACAAACCACATTCTTCAGATCCTTCTCAAAAATCGCTGAGAAGGTGACTTCATTTCACGTTAATGCTCGTGACATCACCCCTACAGTTCGTGGTTTTTTCCCGTAACTTTATGACTAACAATGCAGCTCGTGCCGATCATGGCTGCTGGCAATGCTGGGAATACTTATACACGCCCCCCTTTTGCTATTTTTTTTTAATAATTCAACTTTCTTCATTATTCCCATACTATATCTTTTTCCACACCTAATTTTCCAATAATGACAACTTTATTGGTTGTTTTGTTGTTTCTCATGTTACAATTAAATGTGTTTATTTATATATATACATATATATATATATATATATATATACATATACACACATATACATATACACACATATATATATACACACATATACACACATATATATATATATACACACACATTTATACATATATATATACACATATGTATATATAATGTAGTAGTTTTTTATATTTTGAACTCTGTGCTACTAAAACAACATTATAGAGTTCATTGTCAGAAATTTGTGAAATTTCTTTTAACATTTTGATGTTACTTTGTACAAATTACAGCAGTATTTTTCAATGTATAATATGTAATAGAACTTTTTATGCAACCTAATTTTCTTCAATCCTGTGAAGGACTAAACTAATATTTAGAAGTGCTTCACGTCTGTGTGGCATGGACTCAACCAACTTGTGGCACCTTTCACTCCAACATTCTTTAACAACGTTCCACAATTCATCAACATTACTTGGTTACTTGGTTGCGTCACAAACGGCATTTTTGATGTCACCCCACAAGCTCTCCATTGGATGAAAAATCAGGGATTGGGCTGGCCCCTCCATAACAACATAACATGACTTTGCTGGTTTGCTAGTGTGTTTGGGGTGATTGTCTTGTCAAAACCGCCATTTCAAGGGCGTGTCCTCTTCAGCGTAAGACAACATGACCTCTTCAAGTATTCCGACATATGCAAACTGATCCATGATCCCTGCTACGGGATAAATAGGAGGAGAAACAAGCACATATCATGATGCTTCACTGTCTTCACTGTGTACTGTGGCTTGAATTCAGAGTTTGGGGCTGCAGCCCTTGGACCCAAAAAGAACAATTTTACTCTCATCAGTCTACAAAATGTTCCTCCTTTTCCCTTTAGGCAAGCTGAGCTGTTATTTGGCAAATTGTAACCTCTTCTACACATACCTTTTTTTAACAGAGGTACTTTGTGGGAGGTTCTTGTAAATAGATTAGCTTCGCACAGACGTCTAACTGTCACAGTACTTATAGGTAACTCCAGACTGTCTTTGATCATCCTGGAGCTGATCATTGGCTGAGCCTTTGCCATTCTGGTTAATCTTGGATGCATTTTGATTGTTGTCTTGCGTTTTCTGCCACGTGTCTTTGGTTTTGCTCTCCATTTTAAGAAATTGGAGATCATTTTAGCTGAACAGCCAAGATTTTTTGCATCTCTCCAATCAACTTTGTAATCAAAGTACGCTGTTCTTCTGAACAATGTCTTGAAGGAGCCATTTTCCTCAGGCTTTCAAAGAGAAATGATGTTCAACAAGTGCCGCTTTCATCCAATAGGGGTCACCTGATTCACACCCGATTTTTCACTAAATTGATCACTGATCGGAGGCCACACTGCTGTTTTTTGAACACACCCCTTTCAACTAATTGGCCAATTGCACAGCCTTAAGAGTGTGCATATCATGAATGCCGGCTCTTGGGGTTTTTCTGAGAATCTGCTGCACCTACTGGTAACTTGTCTGCCATGTAGCGAGTCCCAGTCCATGTTTCCATCTCTCCGTGTGAGTAACGCTTTTGGCCAACATGCATGTGCCCTGCAGAGAGAGACGCTCCGGCTGCAGGAGATCTGATTAGGGAGCGTGCGATAACCTCACCGGTGGTGCATGTGGCGTGTGCGGCAAAAAAAAAACGGAGGCATTTTCAGATGAAAATGTGATTAGGGTAAATGTGTGGAAGCGGGAAAGCGTGCGTGTTCCGAACAGACCACACTGAGTGACTGATTGACAGAAAATACTTAAAACGCGAAGGCCGGGCAGGCTCAGCTTGCCGAGCTCCTTCGCTGCGTTATCTGGCGAGCACAAACGCCGGCGAGCCACATGGGGTTTTTTCCGGCTTTGACTGCACCTTTACTGTGTTGTTTTTGCTATTCTGCCCGCGAGCCTCCGTCCTCCCTATCGGCGCCACGCTGATATAGTGCTCAGCCAGGGTGCAACCCCTACAACACATATTGTGGGCAAAATTCAAACGCGTCTCATGTATTATATGCAGTGTTGACAATCGAAACGGTGTTCAACAAACACCACGACAGCATAGAATTACAAGGATAAAGTTGATAATTGCACAAAAAACTATGCAAAAAGTAATTGCGTGGCAAGGTCTTTAATTTCATGAGGCTAAAACCGACCGGGGAATCCCTTGTTTATCGCGGGGTAATGTGAAATTAAGTAGAATTCCTTATTCAAAAAATGCAATATTTTCATAGTTAGGAGCATTGAAAACCTGTTTACATCCTTCCAAAGGACATCATTAGAGCCTCCTGGACTTGAAATAACACCCCTACAGTCACCTTTACTCGTATTACCCAATGTAGTAGACATACTTTTTAAACTACTATGCCCAAAATAAAATCCAGATTTTATAATCATGGTAAAGTCAACCGTAGCATCCCGGTATTAAAAACATCTCGTAATTTCACGCAAAAAGTGAGAAAAATTTGAATTTGCAATGGAGGACCGCACACGATGAACACCTTTTACACACACGGTGAGATGTGGTATTCTTCAGGAGTCGTGGGTTTCCGGGAAACACCAAGCTGAACCTCTCAGACGTTACAAGGTCAGGTGTTAGCAGCGCAAGGCACTTAGCGCAAGGCACTTAGCGCATCCGTGCAACGGGCCATTAGGAGGCCATTTGCGCCGCTCTCCTCCCCATCAAAGTGCATCAAAGCATGACTTCCGTGCATTATTAACACGCAGTGCCTCCTGCCCGTTTAGTTCTACAGGTGTTTCCTGGTCCTCTTCCGCTGCGACCACTGGTCAGCGCACAACGGCAACACCTCCATGCCCTCCAAGACCACCGTCATCCAGCTCAACCGCAGGGTCTCCAGCAACACAGTGGCCTGCGCCGCCCACGTCTCCGCCGACGCCATCAAACCGTGCCGCACGCCGCCCGACAAGTTAACCACGCCGCCAGAGGTGGTGACCTGAGCCCGGACACGTCAGCGACCGCACCGAGGGGAGCATACGGACTGGCGCCGCTGGAGAAGTCGATGTGACAGAGACCTTTCGATTTGTGTCTTTTTTTAAGCTTTCTTTGTGCTTCATGTGCTGAAAAAAAGAAGTGCTTAGTGGTCGCCATATGTTCTGATGTATGTGGACACTGGACGCCCCCATTTGAAATGCCTCGTGTCAAACTGGAGAATGAAGATCTGTTGTATTTGACCCTTTTACCCAAGAGGAAACAGAAGACAAGCAAGAAAATGGTGGTGTATTAATAATGAAGCAGCTACAGCTTGGGACGTGCGATGATATCAGCCCGATATTGGCGTAAAAATCAAATCCGTAAATATTGCTTTGGTTTAATTGTTTTTAAATGCTGTGTGACGTCACCAAACCGCGTCTGAAGCGTGCAAACAAGCTTGCTCGCTTTGTACCGTGTATGTCTGCAATGTCTTCTTCGGCATTTGTGCAGCAAAGTAATGAGAAGAAGCAACAGGGACATACAGCACTGCAAAAAAGGCAGTCGATGCTTAAAGGAGGTCATGGACTGTATCGCTCCTTTTGGGAAGTGCAACAACATCGGCCCGATATTGGCAGAAAAATTCAATATTTCTACGTATCGTTATTGGTTTTTTCCTTATAATGAAAACGCATTTCTTTTCAAATGCTGTATGACCTCATCAAAGCGCATCTGAAGCGTGCAAACAAGCATGATTGGCTGCAGTAACAAGCTTGCTCGCCCTGTACCCGTGTAGCGTTATGTCTGCGCTCTCTCCTTCGGCATTTGTGCAGCAAAGGAACGAGAAGACGCGACATGGACAGGCTGCACTGAAGAAAAACTCAATTGATGCCTAAAGAAAATCATAGAGTCTATCGCTCCGCTTAGGATGTGCGATATCGGTCCGACAATGGCATAAAAATTCAATATCTGTACATATCGTTTTTGGTTTCTACCTTATATTGCTCGCCCTGTACCCGACTAACCTGTGACTAGTCTGTGGTGTCTCCTTCGGCATTTGTGCAGCACTGAAAAAAACTCAGAAAAAACAAAAATACAACAGATCACCCCAGGACGAAAGCCATCAATGGGAATATCATGGAGTGTATTGCTCCGATAGATAATATTGGCCCAATGTTGACAGAAAAATTCGATATCTGTAAGAGCGTTATTGCTTTTTTCCCTATAATGAATACTGATTTTTTTTTAATGCTGTATGTAGGCCTATGGGCTCCAAAGTTATTTACAGCGTGCTATTGATGACCTCATCAAACCGCGTCTGAAGTGTGCTAACAAGCGTGGTTGGCTGCAGTACAGGCTTGCTTGCTCTGTACCTCACAAACGTTATGCCTCCTTGGTCATTTGTGCAGCAAAGAAACGAGAAGAAGCAACTGGGACAGGCAGCACTGTAAAAAAAAACACTCAACTGATGCTTAAAGAGTCAACTCTGAGAAAAACTAAATACAACAGATATCACCCCAGGTTGAAAATCATGGAGTGTATCGCACCGGATAACCATCCCTTTTCTATCGCGCAACACGTCGGAGTCACTAAATTTGTGGCGTTCCTCAAGCCACACTTTTCTATGCCCGGTTTCTCAGATGTTGTGCTTACTCAAGTTGTACAGTGTTGTTTACAGCCACTTCCAGAAGCTAATAACTGATGTGATGTTACACATATCGGTACGGGTTGATACCGGAATCGGAAAAGGAGGGTGTTGTCAAAAAAGGGAACATCGGATATCCCTAGCTACAGGGTATAGTGTTAGAATGTGTATGCCTTTTGTCATTTGTCACCATATTGTTTGCATTTGCTTGTAGGTGCAATGTTATTGTGTGGAGCACATCGGCACCACAGGTCATTGTAGCACTGTCAATCATGTGACGCAAAAAAAACCATGACTGTAACACGCCCACCTATAAATCATGAGGCCTTGAACCTCACATCATTGTCGTTTACTATTAGTCTTCACGGTATAGCTCTTATTGTATAGGACATCAATAATGACTTGATAAGCATTACATAGGCCATAAATATATCATAGACCAAACATGCCTTAAATATGCCATAGATGTAGGATAAATATGCTGAAAATATGCCAGGAATATACCATTCCATTCCATTTTCTTCCGCTTATCCGGGTCCGGTCCGGGTCGCGGGGTCAGCAGTCTCAATAGGGTCGTACCCTAACGGTCGTACCCTTCTCTCCAGCACCCTGGAGTAGACTTTCCCAGGGAGGCTGAGGAGTGTGATCCCCCTACAGTTGGAACACACCCTGCGGTCACCCCTTTTAAAAGTGGGGACCACCACCCCGGTCTGTGGTTCCCGGACCAGTCCCGATCAGGAATATAGGATAAATATAACTTAAATATAGCATAACTATATGATAAATATGTCTTAAATATGCCATAAATATACATTAAATATAGCATAGCTATAGAATAAATATGTCCTAAATATGCCATTAATGTAGGCTAAAAATGCTTTAAATATGCCAGAAATAAATATAACTTAAATATAGCAGCACTTTAGGACAAATGTCTTGAATATGCCATAAAGATAAATGTGCCTTGAATATGAGAAAATTACAGAATATAACTTAAATACAGCATAACAAATATAGAATAATTATGGCATGAAAACAGGATAAAATAGCCTTTAATGTCATAAATATAGAACAAATATAACTTAAATATGGCATATTTATACAACTAGATAAATGTCTTAAATATGCCATAACTAAAGGCTAAATTATGCCTTAAATATGCCATAAATATGGAATAAATATGCCATAAATATAACTTAAATATAGCATACTTGTTGGATAAATATAACATAGTAAATATAGAATAAATACAGGATTAATTTGCCTTAAATATGTCATGAAAACAGGACTTTAAAAAATACCTTGAATAGAGAAAGCGTAGGATAAAAAAGGCGTCATTTTCCGCTCCTGTACGCCAATTTAAAAAAATTATATTCCAAGTGCATGCACCATGATATAATATTTTACTCGGGGAGTACTTTTTACTTGGTGGCATCACCACAACTTTCTAATGAAGGCCTTCAATCGGCCTCCTGCAGGCACTACAAAAGCAAATAAGCACAGGGATACTTCATTAAATCTAAACGCGGCTGAAGGTAACATCCTGATGTTTTTTTCACTTTAACTCCACAAGATCAGACGTATCACGAGTGGTCTGCATCCTGCAGCTGTGTCTACCTCTGCATGCGCTTTAAAAAGGTGTGCCGCGCTACTCAGCCGGCTGTTGGCGTGAATTCTCCTTATTAATGCTACAGTAGCCGAGCAGTGCGATCGCTATTACAACATTGGTTCTGTTGCCGCTGTGCAATATACTTTTTTGGGGGGGGAGGAGGCATTTTTGTGAGGCAAATGTATGCACATTGTTTTGAGAAGCCAAACTCTTTACTGAAGTAACCCTGGCAACTAACCGGAACTACTTTCCCGAGCACCAAAATCCGACCAGAACTCCGCTCACAGGACAAAGTCGGGGGGACATCATTGATGATGCACTGCACCGCTGATGGGGGGGTTGTACAACTTCACGTCAACAAATCCCATCAGGTTAAATTAGGTGAACAAATACGCCTAAGTTTTTAGTTTATCTGTATGCACCTTGGCCGGTATTTCAACCCCCCCTCCCTCACACACACACACACACACACCAGCATTGCTTTCGTGACATGGTTTTAAGATGTAGACATTACAAATGCGGAGAGCGTGTCTCATCAACCACGTGTTTGCTGTCTCTAAAGTGTGTGGCGAGAAAATTGAAGCAAGATGACAATCGGAGATGGCTGACATCTGATTAGAAGTCGGCGCTCTCATTGACGTATTGATTTTCTCTTTAAAAACTAAAAATCAATGATAAATGCATTTTAAATCCTGCAACTTTATGTTTTGAGTGCGTTCTAGCGTCTAGTAGCACGAATCTTTGCAGCTACTAAGGTTTAAAAAAAAAAAAGTTAACATTTCATTGATGAATTTCCGCAGCTTTATAAATTGAGCACAGAAAACCTGTTTTTTTTTAACAATAGAGCCCTCTAGACATGAAATAACAGCCCTATAGTCACCTTTACACTCCTACTACCCAACATAGTAGACATAACAAGATCAAACAAGACATATTAGCCAGAAACAAGTCTTGTACTCTCAACTCTTGTGTGTGTTGCTGTAAACGTGCTCCTTTGCTAGGAGGCAGGACGTGACTGCTGTGATGCATTCAAACTTGCAATAAAAGCCTGTTGTTCTGCCCATCAACTCTGGTGCTTGTGTGTCTCACTACCACATCAACGCCTCTGAGCGCCTTGTATTCGTATTTTAGTTTTTAGGCTTGAACATTTCTAATTGCGGCCAAAAACGTGGTTAAATATGCATACTTTTTGACGGCACAATGATATTTCAAAATATAAATCATATAAATGCGCGCTCACCTATGAAGCCCGACGAGGGAGGGTTGGGCTGAATGTTTTCCTTAGTGTTGCCCTGAATGACGTCCCAGAGGCGCCAAATGTAGGCGGGATGCAGGATGTAGAAGGGCTGGCCCCGGAAATACTTGCGACGCTCCACGTACGGGCCGAACAGGTCGTAGTCGGGACTGGCGTACCACTGATAGGGAGGGTGGGAAAAACACCAGTTTAGTCCATGTACATTAAACAGATTTTGTCATTTGAATCAGTTTAGTTTTTAATGTGTAATAACAGGTTATACATATTAACATTTTCTGGGTCGAAGTCTTCAAAAAGTATGCATCAGGCCTTTATTGACGCTGTTCTTAGATGGCAGGACTTTACAGTATTTGTTCCAATGGGTTTTTTTTAATGGGACTCAAGCTGCCTTTGCTGTGCAAAATTCCTTTGCCAAGGGAAACTTCATAATCTTTATGAGGCTCCCTTGACATGTCACCGAGTTTATTATGGATTTTGTTGAGCCACATTTGGAACCTCATGAACAATGACAACCCAGATGACACCAGCAGTGAACACAGCCATGCACCCAAAACCACATTCTCTCCAAAAGCGACGGTCCCCCAGCCCCCCAGCCCCACTCCAAGAGGCGACCGCGATTCCACTCCGAAGAGGTGCAAGGGAGACCCAGCCGGACGCCACGCGGCAGCCGAGCAAGGGCCACAGGGGGCCACGGACGCCAACCGTCGGAACACCCACCGGAGGCCGGCCAGCTACGGGCAAGCAGGGCACCCGGCCCCGAGGCCCCGGGCCCAGAAGCCACCCGCCGCAAAAGCAGGGGCCATACCCAACACCCCGAGAGATCCAGGCTACCCCAGACACCAACTGCCGCGGGCCATCGCCCACCCCGACACCAGTGGGAGGCACCCCTGGGAGGCCCATTGGTTTGCCCCCCCTCAAAAGAAACCCCCAGAAACAGAAAATTAAATATAACTAAATTAATGAATTAAATCACTTAATAAATTCATTAATTTAGTGATATATTTAATTTTATTAATTATACATACATACAATTAAATATATAACTAACACCCCGGGAGATCCAGGCCGCCACAGACTTTTTAGTTGGGAACTGATATTTTCCCGAAACTTACCTAACGTAAAAAGCTAGAAACAAACTTTTTTTTCCCGCACGAAAGTCGAGAGTGGAATCTTTCTCTTGGTATGTTTGGTAGGTTAGTAGATATAAATGAACATATGGGAAACACTGGCTCCCTTCCAGCATTGATTGATTTCCATAGCATGCAAATCCCTGAATAGTACAAATATGTGCCTAACCTCTTATGTACGCCTATATGCATGTACAGTATAGTACCTGAGTGCATGAGTAACTTGTTCAGGTGTGTGTATATAAATATATACATGCATGTGGCCATAGGTACAGGCAAATTAAAGTGCTTCGGAACCTGTCTAAATGTTCTTCCTGGCTGCCTATGACCAAAATGGAGAAGTGGCAGTCGAGTGTAATTTCCATCCAGAGTGCAGCTTTATCTTACGGCACAGTCATTTCATTTCCTCCGCACCACCCGTGTTCCCTCAGTTTCTTGTTTCTTTCAGTGCCTGGCGCAACTGAAGGCACATTGTTTGGACGAAAATACAAAAATTGCTGATGAGATTAAACTCTTTGGGCCGCAAAACACCCCTGCTATTGATATATTACCGTAATTTCCGGTTATAAGCCACTACTTTTTTCTCACGCTTTGAACACTCCGGCTAATTTGTGGTTCTGTTTTGGTCTCATGTGCTTCGGAGCAGTCATTTTTTTTCTGATTCGATACAGAGTAAAATTCAGGCTGGTATTGACAATCCAATACAATACTTTCTGCAAATACAGTGATGCCCTGGTTAAGGTCCGCCACTGGTTACCATGTGTTTTGGTTAACAACCAAAATTTTTACCAAGGTTTTGCCTTGGCTTGCATTTGTCTGCTTGTTCAGCGTCCAAAATACTGTCCGGTTTGTTTACTCCGCCATCCTGGATCATGCACACAAGATTGCAATACTCTGCATCGTCAAGGTCAAGGTCAAATGTATTTATATATAAGATTTATTACAGTTCAACTGTACACTGCTCGACGTCAGCCAATAAAACACAAAAATTACACAATGTATATTTCCTAGGTACCTTTTGGGTGTTATTTAAAACTCGTATTGGTACTTGTAGGTACCTTTTGGGTGTTATTTTAAACTTATATTGGTACTTGTAACGTATATTTCCTAGGTACCTCTTGGGTGTTATTTAAAACTCGTATTGGTACTTGTAAAGTATATTTCCTAGGTGCCTTTTGAGTGTTATTTTAAACTTGTATTGTTACTCGTAATGTATATTTCCTAGGTACCTTTTGGGTGTTATTTTAAACTTATATTGTTACTCGTAACGTATACTTCCTAGGTACCTTTTGGGTGTTATTTTAAACTCATATTGGTACTTGTAACGTATATTTCCTAGGTACCTCTTGAGTGTTCAAGTTGCTGTGTGCTGACTTTAATGTTGTTTGTAAGATGACACCCTGAGTCAGACAGACGGTGTTATTGAGTAATGACCTCCTGCGATTTCCAAAAGGCTTGTCATGATTTTTTTCAAAGCTCATGTTGCAACAAAATCTGGGTTTCCAATAAATGTAGTGGTCGTGGCTTAAACAGCAGAATTGACATTATAAATAATAACTTCCACTTTGTTTCCAATGAACAGCCTTTTTTGGAACTCTGTGATAATGCCTTCCGAAAGTGCTGAAGATGTTGTGGAAGGCTGGAGGACGAATGAAAAATGACAGAGGATATGGTGTATAGCGGCAGGAACGTGATAAGCACCTGGAAGGTTTTATGTTTGCGTGGATATTTTGTCTATTATTTATGTTCACGTTTACCTTGTGTAGGTTGAGAGTATAAGGTGCAGGGTCCCAGGCCACCAGGGTGATATTCTTGTAGAGAGAACTGGTTTTGAATCGATGCCTCGGATTTGCCAGAATCTGTAAAAGATATTATACATGTTTGTAAGTATCCCACTTGATATTACCATAACAATATTAATAACCATAATCAACAGCACAGACATCTAAACACAATTTATTATACCTCATACTACAATTGAGAATACCTCCAATCAAAAGGCAGTATGATATCAAAACTCAGATTGCAACTAATTAAAAGCGCACGATATTACCAGTTGGCTTGTCAGTAGTCGTTCCTCGCCACTTCACCCCATGATGGTTTTTAAAAATATGTGAATTAATAATCATGTTTAAAAATGCATGTTTAAGCAAATGTATTATGTAACTAAATTAATCATTTTCGAGCAAAACTAAGCTAAATGAAATAAAACACAAATAGAAAACATTCAGAAGGCGCATTCAGAGGCGCTTTGATGATGTGTAGTATCCCACACTTGTCACTAGGGGTCAGTAAAGCTACTGTAACGTACGATGAGACACAAACACCAGCCCTGATGGCCGGAACAACAGGTTTTTATTGCGGTTTTGACACAATAATCCCCAATAAAGACGCAGGCTACTGTTGTCAAACTCTGAAACCCCGACGAACACATTTAACGCAACACACACGAGAACAAGTCTTAAGTGGCTCCTATTGTGCTTGCTATATACGGCAATAAGCTGCGCAATAACAGTGTAATAACCATGCAACAAACTGTGCAATGAACATGTGGCATTGCTCAACATGTACCCAGCTGTAATAGTGTATATAATTAATATTACCTTGTTTTTACACTTAATAAAAGGCAAATCTTAGCCTAGCTTATGTTGTGATTGTGACTACAGGGGTGCCACTTCATGTCGCATGGCTCTAATAACGTCAGAAAGCATATTTAGAAGGTTGTGAACAAGTTTTCTACGCTCTTTCGGCCTTTCGACAAGCACATCAAATCCGAATTTTCAACAAACCACCTCAGGTGAACAGGTCTGGAAGAGGGCTTTCAATAGTACTGGTTTGTTTGTGACCAGGGCCTCTCATTATTAGGCAAAAAAAACCCTCCATTTGTCACAAACCCGCATGATCGTTTCAAATCTTCATCTTCTGAACTGTAATTGTTCTTGCAAAGACGCATGCTGGTGATGCAAAAATCAATTATTGTTGTAATTGGACCTGCTGTCCCAATAATCAGTCCACGAGAATATTTCCCCACGTCCTCCTCCCCAGGACTCATCGGCGCGATCATTCTCACCTGCGAGTTGATGATCCTGATAGTGGTTTTGTTCCCCACGTCTTTCTCGTAGCCCTCGGTGGGCGCCGCGTTGAACCTCAACACTGCGTCGTGAGCGTCTGAAAATGCAAATCACAGAGCCAGTTAGGCCAAACGGGGCATTTAAGGGCCCACGTCCATCACAACGCCAACGGAAGGCATGAAACGCGAACCAAGGTTTCCGTTTGCATCGAAAACACAATGCGAGGACGACTCGTGTGCGTTATATGCATTTGCACGCCAACACATGTTTTCATAAACAGGGCGTCAGGTGATGTTGCACAAAACAACACCACAGTGCCCACTAGTGGTGAGCACGAGTAAAGCTACAGTTTCTTTGGGGGTAAAAAAAAAAAAGTTGCAGCAGATGGCGCGGTAGGAAAAAAACTAAAACCTTATTTAAAGTGCATTTATTTTTTATACATGCATTAATTCCTTGAGATTTCCAAAACTTCCTTTGCAGACCCAAACCATGATCACGTAGAGTATGGTAACATATACTGTATAATTAACAACATATAAGTAACTGGTTTATTTCCATTTCCGAGCGTGGTTAACGCATACACGGCAAGACACGGCTCTCTGTAATGTAGCGTTACTTTATTTTGACCCAAACACGTCAACAGCAGTGCAATTCCAACACCTTGTATGTATTATGAGTGGATGCGTTCAAGGACACGCCGAACATCTTAACACCGTCTTTGTTGTGCGCGTGCGTGCAAAGAAAAACATTAGGCGGATGTTCTTGTCACTCACTTTGCTGCATTGAACTATGCTCGGACATTCCACCTAAACGACGCGGCGTCTTTGAACGCCACTCTAGTCATGCTTCATTTGTTAACCGGGATTAATCTGATTAATTATATCATCCGACAGCCGTTGTGAATGCATAATAATCATCCTCACTGACAACCAATTGTTGTGGTGAATAATAACGTGTACACACTCACCTACTATAATGGAAAAACCAAAATAATGGACGCATAAATATATTGTCATTTCGACAAACATGGTTGCAATTTTTGTGTGGCGTGCGTATAATACACTCTTTTTAAAATGCACTTTTAAAG
This sequence comes from Oostethus manadensis, assembly GCA_024372805.1. Lineage (NCBI taxonomy): Eukaryota > Metazoa > Chordata > Actinopteri > Syngnathiformes > Syngnathidae > Oostethus > Oostethus manadensis. The sequence continues at coordinate 312,341 of QODF01000263.1, forward strand.
TGTAGAGGGTGGGCCAGAAGTAGGGTTTGAGTGAACACATTTGTTTACATACATTATATTTACATTTGAGGCATCTTGCATTGATACATACAGTATATAATACAGTATTATACAGTACTGTATAATACTGTATTATAATAATACTGTATAATATACAGTATTATACAGTACTGTATGTGAGAGCCTGCTGTTCCTCCAGCCTACCACTTGATGGCAGTGCCACATTGCACACGAACGCATCACGAGGAAGGGAACACTGAGCCGCCATTGTAGTCCAAATGAGAGGTAAACCGGGGGCTCTTGGAATGCATTCGTGCCATACATTATGCATGTTTACATCACTGAGGCTCTTCGACTGATGATGGCCACTGTAGCTACAGTACTACAGTACACGTGCTACCAGTCATCACGACTGGATCAATAGTTGACTGCTTTTATACACTTGGAAAGTTGGCCTCTGCGGGGTTTGTGTGTTTTGGACACTGCGAGCAGGTGCCCCAAGCCAGAACAAGAACAAGTACAAAAATACGCACTATATACTACTATACTATACATACTAATACTACACACACCCTGACGCTCACAAGCACACACTGACACTCCGAACTGGAACTTTGAATGCCATATTATCTCATGGTCCTGGCTTTTCCTCTCGGTGGAAAGATGGCAGTGACAAGCACTTTCCAGCTCCCCTTCAGGGTGACGCGAGTACTGCAAGCGCCTCCTGCATGACGATCCGCCGTATTTTATTAGCACAAATAAAGATGTCGGACTCATGTTAAGAATTTTAGACAGGTTGTAGAAAGCCATGGTCTACCGTACGTTATGTTATTGGTGACAAACAGAAACTGGCAGATCCGATACGGTATTGAGTCGGTCTCATCTTAGGTTTCTGCCCAGGATTTCATCATGGAGTGTGCAAATTTGGCTTTTTTTTTTTTTTTTTTTGCTCAAGAAAATGTTAAAAACGATGGGAATTTCAATGGGAAATTTCATTGGACTAATCATTGTTTTTATTTTATTTGGATTTTATTGTACTATTCATTTTTCTAAAGCTCTGTGACGGCACGTCACATGGTGCTGCTTGTCACAGTAAAGGTCATTACAGCCCCCCAGTGGCCGAGATAAAGGCTGATAATTAAACTAAAAAAAAGTAAATGTGTAAGAAACCAAAAAATGAGGAAATAAAAATAATATTATTTTTACTCTTACTGGTAATGATGGTGATGGCCATGATACATCATCAAAATAAATACTGCAATTGCAATTCATTTTGCTGTACTTTTATGTTTAAAAAAACAAAAATATGTAAACATATATCTTTGGTTGCAAAATAAAAGTCTGACAAAAAATAGCTTCATGCTAGGGACCGTCAATAAATGACTATTGCGTGGCAGAGCGTTGGTTTAAAAAATAAATGTCATGTATTCTACATCAGCACAAATGGATGTATAACCATGTCAAATGATGAACCTAAAAATATTTTCCACGCTCATTTTTTCTAGTTTTGGGAAAAAAAGTTACATTTAGCAATTTAGCAATACTTTCTTTGCATTATAAAGAGCTTATTTCATTGTAAAAAGTACGTTAATACGTTAATACATGATAAATTAATATGTTAATACGTTAATATGTTAGTAAGCTAACTAAGCTAAAGTTAGTAGGTTAGCAAGAAACAATGTTAGCATGCACATGTTAGCATGAACACGATAGCCACTTGCGACCCTGACTGAAAAAAGTAAGTTAGTATGCTAACAAATAAATTAATATGTTAATACGTTAATATGTTAGTAAGCTAACTAAGCTAAAGTTAGTAGGTTAGCTAGAAACGATGTTAGCATGCACATGTTAGCATGAACACGATAGCCACTTGCGACCCTGAATGAAAAAAGTAAGGTAATCCGTAACTATGTTTATAAATTAATATTTTAATTAGTTATTAAGTTAATATGTCAATACATTAATAAGTCAATATGTTAGTAGGCTAACTAAGCTAAAGTTAGCTAGCTTACAGTCCATCACTCCATGACTAAATTCACTCTGATCAATTCCTATGCAAACGTCATCGTCAACTCTATTTTGAAATGTAAAGTTGTACTAAAAGTTACGATTTATGAAGTGCCCCTGAACGCATCCCCAATTCAACTGCAAGAGGTTCTGCTTCTGATCCGGTCCTTAATCTGCACTCCTTTGCAATGTAATGACTAACGCATTTTAGGAAGTTCAAGTTTCCTTCTACTCACCAATCTCCTTGCCCAGTCCCGACCGCAGGATGGCGCCGGCGGAGGAGACCACGGCGCACGTACGAAAGCTGCTCCGCCCCTGAGTCCTGTACAGCTCCTCCAGGGGCCGAGAGGGCACCAGGCGGGCCCACCCGAGCGAGGAGAAGGGCTGCTCTGACCCGTCCACCGTGCTGAGGCGGGCCTGAGCTTTCATCTGACACAGCAGCTCCTTGGCGCTTTGCGAGGCCCTGCGGGGCCCCCTGAAGACCACGTGGTGCTTGTTGGCCTTAATGTACTCGTTCCTGGCCCGCTGCAGTCGAGGGTTGAGCATGTCGGCGGACATGCGGCCCTGCCACAGGCGCTTCACCACCAACGCTGACTTGGAGAAGTAGTACTCCTCCAGGTCAGAGGAGGTGTCAGCGGCCCTCCTGAGAGTCCTCATTCGGTTTCCTCTTTCTTCGTCGCCCTCATCCTCCTCCTCGCCACCGCGGTTGTGCGCTCCTTTCACATGGTTTTGATACTCGGTGGTCTGGGAAGTTCTGTCACGACTCGAATGGGAGCCCACATTCTCAGTGCCAAAAGAAGACCACGCAGCCAGAGTCTGGGGGTCCAGGTAGTCATGGCGACTGGTCTCCTGGCTACCATAGTTGGCATAGAGTGCACTGTTAGGGATTCTGCTCACCTCCACGCTGGCCCCCGGTGTCACCGAGCTGGTGTGAGCCTCCAATCCCGGTCCTTCTCCAGGATAAGTCGAGGTGGAGTTGGGGGCAACCTCGGGCCTGGATCCTGTCAAGGCGTTCTGCTGTATGCCCGCCAGACGCCGGGTGTCAGGGTGCTGGGAGAGCAGCGTGCCGGCGGAGGTCAGCGATTCGTTGACTCGGGCGTCCAGGAAGTAGGAGAAGAGAGCGAGGAAGATGAGAACCCAGGCCAGCATTCCTACCAGCACGAGCCTCCGCCATTGCCTCATGCTGGACTTCATTACTTTGGGGGCAACAAAGCCCTGCAACTGGGGGAGTTGGGAGGAGGGGGGGGAGCAGGCTGGGGGTCAGCCCAGATGTCAGCTGGGAGCCCCTGGAGGAGAAAGACAGATCAGAAGGAAGAACTGGTCTGGTATGTCCCAGCTGTAACTTGAACTCACCTCAGATTCTATTTCTTCATGTCAGCAAGAAGGTCATGACCGGGCTCTGCAAATAAGACGGAAAGCACATTGTGAGACTCTGCATTAGAAATAGCAGGTACGCTAAAGTTAGCATGCTAACAGGCAACACCCGACATGGTAGAGCTAAGTGTCCGTGTGTGTTAATACTGACAAAATATGCTACTACGCTAATATTAGCATGCTAACACTAACGTGTTCACACCTGTCATGAGAGCGCCCAGTGTTCATATACTGTTTTTATACTCATGAAAACAGTTAAAAAGCCAACGTCAGCATGCTAGCAATGCTAACATCAACATGCTAATTAGTTAGTAAGTTAATAAGCAAGTAAGTTAGCAATGTCAGCATGCTAGCAATGCTAACATCAACATGCTAATTAGTTAGTAAGTTAATAAGCAAGTAAGTTAGCAATGTCAGCATGCTAGCAATGCTATCACTAACACGCTAATAAGTTGGTAAGCTAACAGGTTAGCATGAACATGTTAGCATGAAGATGACAGCAACTGGTGACCCTGAAAGTTGAAAATAAGTTCATCAGTTAATAAATGAATACATTAATAAGGTCACAGAAAGTAAGTTAGCATGCACATGACAGCCTCTTGTGACCCTGAACATATAAGTTAATAATATAGTAAGTTAATAAGTGAATACACTAATAAGTTAATACATTAATATCTTTAGTACATTAGTAACCTAGTAAGTTATTAAGAAAGTAAGTTACCATGATCATGTAAGCATGAACACGATAGCCACTTGCAGCTCGCCCATGGGACAAAGATGCTCAAAATATGCTACTATGCTAACGCTAACATGTTCACAACTGTGAACCCTAACCCTAACCCTAACCCATGATAGCACCCAGTTTACATAGGTTTATACTCATGAAAACAGCTAAAATGCTACTATGCTAATGTCAGCATTTTAGCAATGCTAACATTCACATGCTAAACCTAGCACGATAGCGCTAAGTGTCTGCCAATGTGAAAACAAATAAAAATGGGGAAAAAAAGTGTTAGCATGCCAGCAATCCTAAAATGCTAACATTAGCATGCTAACATTCGCCGTGATAGCACCAAGTGTTTTTGTAAGTCCGTACTCCGAAAAATGGCAAAAAGAGGCCACTATGCTAGCATGCTAACGGTGCATAATAGAGCAATACAACAATACGCTAAATGTCCTGACTGAGTTGCTCAATTTTCCCTAACACCAAAACAAGAGAAAAAGACTTCCACCAAAACGAGTCCTCTCTTGTCAAAGAGCCGATTCGTTCGCGAGAGACCCATCACTATGCTTGAGTGTTGTGAATCGGCTGAAAAGTGAAGGAGTTAGACATCAAAAATCGTCGGAATAAGAACAATCACAATTTTTATTGTGTGACTGCATGAAGCATTCACACAATAAAAATATATTTTGGTCACCTGACCAAAATATAAGACAATGCTGAATATACATGTATTCATCTCCAAGAAAAATGCACTTTTCTATAATAAACGTAATCACTCAGCCTAAACCAACGAAGGCAAGGCAGAATAAAAATAGACTAAAAAAGAAAATAATTCGGAACGGAACTCTTGTGCTACATTAGACAATAAGTTAAGTCCGGTCCTGTGTGAGTTTTCATCGCTCTGCTGGGTTGAAAAGCCGCAAAGCGTAGTGAAAGAATGATCTACTCAGTCTTTCACTGGAGCAGGACAGTGATAGTAATCTGCCACTGTTGGGAGTCTGTTGGGAGTCAAAAAATGATGACAGTCACAGATTGTCGTTAGTGGTTTGATGGGCTGCCAGCGTGCGGAGCGCCAAGATGCCAGGAGGGATGAAGCGAGTAGGTGGGAATGCAAGCAAGTGGGACACCGGGAGATTGTTCTGTGATCTTTTGCTGGGATTGAGTCGAGGCAAAATTGGAATACAAAGGGACGACATGGTGGTAGCGGCGCCACCTTTGACCGGAGAACACACATAATCAGATAATTAGCATCAAATGCTAACTGTGACAGTTGCTTTCAACACAGTATGTGATATCCTTACATGCTGTTTAACTAGCCATATTACGCTCACTGTCCGGCACTGTTTAACCAGCCATATTACACTCACTGTTCAGCACTGTTTAACCAGCCATATTACGCTCACTGTTCAGCACTGTTTAACTAGCCATATTACGCTCACTGTTCAGCACTGTTTAACTAGCCATATTACGCTCACTGTTTAAATAGCCATATTACGCTCAATTGTCCAGCACTATTTTAACTAGCCCAGTGGTTCCCAAACTTTTTTGCAGAGTCCTTCAACACATCAAACGCTGTCAGCCACCTGAAAGCTTCCCAGGGCTTGTTCCTGTTGGCATTTGCCAGTTTGCCAGAGACAACCCATGGGTTAGGGTGAACCCCATGGAGCCACTAACACAAACTACAGTGTAAATTTAAAAAATAATAGATACCAATACATTATTTATATCGACTTATGTCTGTATTGACTCTGGAACAGATTAATTTAATGTAATTGTTTCTTATGGGAAAAGTTGCGTTGAAATCGGAACAAAGTGAAAGGGAATGTGCTCGGCATTAAATACGACAGGACCACAGCCTACTCTGGCAACACCTAATTACAAAAATAATGTGAGACATTTCTCACAAGACCGCTGGGGCGGACAAGGGAGGGGGGTCCCGTCCGAGTTAAACCTCCCGTCCTAATTACAGCTTGCTGATGGTCCTGCCAGGACTTGCCGAGTGCTGCAGAAATGATCTCAGGCGCCGCCGACCCCCACCCCCCACCCTCTATAAAAGCCCCTTCCACATCCATGCGGACCTCCTGCCCTCGGCCACACGGGAGGCCAAAGCTCAAGCGCTGCAAGCAGGAGGTAAAACAGCGAGAAGCAAATGGGACAAAGGTAAGAGGTGAAATTTGTCAACCCCACAACTTGTAAAATACAGCAAATCCAAAAGTTTGGAAAAGGCCAAATTAAGTGAAGTAAATGTCGTAACTCAAAGTCGAATATCACTAACTTTTTATTTTTTTTGGAAATAATGAGTTCCCCTCACCTGGCAGCAATCGGGTTGCAAGCGTGAAACCACACAAAAAGGCACAGATGCGGACGCGGCATCCGGCAGGACCGTGTCTTGCAAGCGGCTTCCACAAAGCTACTGACAAAATTGGGAGGGGGATGGGGTGTGAAACGGGGGAACATGACGGTGCCAGAAAGCCAACAGGATGACCCAAAAAAAAAAATGATGACGGGTTTGCCTACTTGAGGGCTAAGATGTGGGCTGTGCGAAAAGTTCACAGCCTATTTATGGCATTTGGCTTGTAATTCATGTTCAAGGCAGGGCTGGGAAAGCGGAGGCTCGTGGCTCGCATATGGCGAGAGTGTTTCGCACAAACTCTCAAACTGCTATAAAAATCATATAAGCCGAAAATGTATAATATCGCATACAGTAACAGCAATGCAACGTGACTAACCAGATGAATCACCGGTATTAGTATATTTTTATTGCTACGTGGCAAACAAGTTACCAGTAGGTGCAGTAGATTCTCAAAAAAACAAACAAGACCCAGCATTTCGATCACCAATGACTTAAAGTGGAGAGCAAAACCAGAGACACGTGCCAGAAAACAGAAGACAACTATCAACATGGATGGAAGAATAACCAGAATGGCAAAGGCTCAGCCAATGATCAGCTCCAGGATGATCAAAGATAGTCTGGACTTACCTGTAAGTACTGTGACAGAAGACCTTGAAATGGGTGTTTCAAGACAATGAACCCAAACACACTAGTAAGCCAGCAAAATCTTGGTTCCAAACCAACAAATCTCATGTTATGGAGCGGCCAGCCCAATCCCCAGACCTTCATCCAATGGAGAACTTTTGGGGTGTCATCAAAAATGCAGTTTTGTGAAGCAAAGAAGAATTTTAAATTAAAGAATTTTGGTGTGGAATAACAGCTGAAAGGTGCCACAACTTGTTGACGGTGTGGGACGAGGGTCAAACAAGACGTGGGCATGTTAACCGTGCGGCAAAAAAAATTGTTCCGTTAAAGGACGCTTCCGTTCAGCCAATATTTTTATGTAAATTCTACCGTCCGTTCCTTCTCAAGAAAATAATCTGTGACCTGGTCGTACCAACTCAGCTCATTGGGGGGAAAAAGGCAGTGACAGAAGAGAGTCGCCAACGCTAGTCGTTTTTACCAAAGACAGTCGCTGGGAATCAGTAGAGTCTCCAAAACAGTTCGAAACAACAGACTGAAAAACTTGGAAAAGGCTCCGGTGAAGGTTTATACTCCAAGATCGCCAAATAAAAAGGATTGCACTTCAGACCAGATCATCCGGTCATCACGCAGAAGCCGAGAGCCTGGGCCAGCCCGCCGCCTCATAGAGCCCCGGAGACGCTGAGCATTCGACGGGCGTCCAATGACCGTCTAGTTTTGCATGGTGGAAGTACACACTCCGCAGAATCAGAGAGCGAAGTAGCGGGGGATTACTGTATTGAACTTCACCGTAAGCCCGTATCTTTATGCTTCTCCATTCAAGGGAGTCGCCCCATCCAATCATGTGCCAATTTTCCATACCGTAGCAGCTGACACTGGAGAAAGGATGGGGGTAAACCCTGGTCAGATCATCAGTCAGTCAATCACCATGGCAGCTTTACAGCCTTGCATGCATGCTGGGAGGAAGCCCGGCATCAAACCGGAGAGCCCCCTTCCTTTCCCTATGAGGCTCCAGTGCTAACCAATGGACCGCTTGGACGTCATTCTACAACACTTGAAACGAAAGGTCTCAATGCGAGAGCGGACTCCTTAGGGTCGGCCTTTGCTGATGGGCTTTCCATACGTCTCAGAAAGAAGCCATACCACCAAAGACAAACACTGTGGAGGAACGTTTCCATATCTTGTTCCTTCAGCTGTGCTTGGAGGTGAGGAACGTTCTCAAGAAAGAGCAGACTTCCATCCGCACCGACACCTGTGGCGTCGCATCTTAGAGCGATTTTGTAAGCGGATTACAGGATGTGCGGCGTTTTCACGACTGAGTTAATGAGTGGCTGTCAGCGGTCCCAGGATGTTTTTACTTGTGCCAGGTGCGAATGCCGTTCAAAACAAAAACTGCCAGGTGCGAATGCCGTTCAAAACAAAAACTGCCAGGTGCGAATGCCGTTCAAAACAAAAACTGCCAGGTGCGAATGCCGTTCAAAACAAAAACTGCCAGGTGCGAATGCCGTTCAAAACAAAAACTGCCAGGTGCGAATGCCGTTCAAAACAAAAACTGCCAGGTGCGAATGCCGGTCAAAACAAAAACTGCACTCCAGTTGCGCTGTAATGTGTTTTCAAGCAATCTCAACGTACACTGGTCTGCAAAAGTGTTTGTCCTGATTTTTGCATGTTTGTCACATTTAACCGCTTCAGATCATCAATATCAGTCAGTGACAACATAAAACGCACTTTTTATTATTAAAAGAGAAAAAAAAGGTGAAAAAGCTAAAGCTAATAAGAGGTTGGGCCACACTTAGTAGCAGCAACTGCAATCAAGCGTTTTTAATAACTTGCAATGAGTCTCTTTTTGCAGAATTGTTGTCATTCAGTCACACTGGAGGTTTTTCCAGCATGAAGCGCTTTTTAAGGTCACAGCCTCTCAATAAGATTCAGGTCAGACTCCAAAGTCAGAGGTGGACTTGCTGGTGTGTTTTGGATCATTGTCCTGCTGCAGAACCCAATTTGGTTTCAGCTTGAGGTCACCAACCATCTGCTTTGGGTTTATTTGGTAGATAAAACCCTGTACCTGGCTGCTAGTTCAACTTTGAATGTACGGAACGCTAACATGCTACCAACTGGCACGCTGAGATTGCAAGATAGTACATTGACGAAAGAAAACGCCTCAGTGGAGGTGCGAATAAAATCGATTCAATACAAACATGTCCGTTCTTGGTGTTAAAAATTGGACTGAACGGCAATTGGCAAGACAAATTCATATAACACAGACATCCTCAAAGTAGTATCATCTTTGGGCCGACGGTAAACGACTAGGGTCCGGTCCGCACCCCTGCAAAGACGTTTTGCTCGATCTCTTTCCAACAATCCTCCCCGTTCCTGCGCTGTAAACGCAGCGTTGTGCCTGCGTAGCCACACGTCCTGTTACCGAAACACTGACCAAAGCAGGGGCCTCCTTCCTCGTTAAGTATCGAAGGCTCGGGAGTGGAGCGGTTCTTCCGTCTACCAAAAATAAAGCCCTTTTCTTCCCCTTTAACGTTCTTCTCGGAGAAGCTGAAGCCCGCCGGTGCCAAACTCACAGGTGCATGGCTGCGAGGCAGCAGGGTTGGATCCACTCGGTGTTTGGACGGCACAATGGGGGCACCGAGCCTTCCGTCGAGAACGCATGATTGGCCTTGTGCTAACACGCTAACAGCGTACAGACAGATAGCGCTTTAGTGCAAAAGATGCAACGGCAGAATGAGAAAATGCTAACAGTTGCTATGCCTCCATCAACAGGTGCTGAAGACTTGAGCAAAATCCATGGAATGCTAACATGCTAACAGTTGGTAGGCTGTTGGCCACGTTTTACGTCGCAAAGTTCACTGATTGCCGCGGCGTCTGCAGTGATGCGAACTCTGCATAGGTCCGCTGAGGTGCAGACGGAGATCTCAAAGCTCTCAATTTTCCGGTCCATCTACGTTCCCACCCGCACCTGTGGTCGTGAGCTTTTCGACTAGTGACCGAAAGGACAAGTACAAGCGGTACAAAATTAGTTTCCCTTAGAGATAAGGCGAGAAGCTTCGGCATCTGGGAGAAACTCAGAGAAGAGGAGGAGCCAGAGGAGGTGGCTCAGGCATCTGGTCGGGATGCCTCCCGGACGCCTCCCTGGGGTGGTGTTCGGGGCATGTCCGAGCAGTAGGCGGCCTTGGGGAAGCACCTGGAGACGTTGCGGGGACTATGTGTCCCGACTGGCCTGGGAACGCCTGCGATCCTCCAAGCAAGAGGAGCCGGATGATGAAGCCGGGGAGAGGGAAGTCTGGGCTTCTCTAATTGCCCAGACTGGAAAATTGATGGAAGTACACATCTTTGGCTTCCTCCATATCTCAGTGCTTTAACAACAGCCACTATTTTAGAATTTGGGTCATAGCTAAAGTTGCAACCACGCATATTAGCGAGTGGCATGTGCTCCGGTAGCACACACATGCAAAAGAGAACCAGTTTCCAACTGCATAATCCAGGTAAGTCAATCTGATCTTTAAAAAGCCAAACACGATCTACTTAAGGTGTTTGGATGCACGGGCAAGAGCTGGTTCCTGCAAGGATTAGCAGGGATGTCCGATAACATCGGCCCGATATTGGCATGCAAATGGAACGATGTTATTGGGTTTGCAAATCTCACCTAGCCGCGTCGCGAAGCATGTAAACAAGCACGGGTGGCTGCAGTAACAAGCTGGCTTGCTCTGTGCTTGACTAACGCTAGGTAGGTAGCTAGGTAGGTAGCTAGGTACTTTACTAGTCTCCAAAACAAATTTCGGTTTCTAGCAGCTCTCCAAGAATGTCATTATAAACGTAATGACTTGATCACAGAACAAGACAAAAACAGCAAGATGGGAAAGATACGAAGAGAAAAAAAAATAAAGAAAATAGATGGATAAATAAATAATACGAAAACTGTTCACTTCCAGTTTGTAGTGCAATAATACATAATAATATGAATCATTCATTCATTTTCTATGCCGCTTATCCTCATTAGGGTCGCNGTTTCTAGCAGCTCTCCAAGAATGTCATTATAAACGTAACGACTTGATCACAGAACAAGACAAAAACAGCAAGATGGGAAAGATACGAAGAGAAAAAAAATAAACAAGAAAATAGAAGGATAAATAAATACTACGAAAACTGTTCACTTCCAGTTTGTAGTGCAATAATACATAATAATATGAATCATTCATTCATTTTCTATGCCGCTTATCCTGATTAGGGTCGCGGGGATGCTGGAGCCTATCCCAGCTGACATTGGGCGAGAGCCGGTGTTCACCCTGGACCGGTCGCCAGTCAATCGCAGGGCAGACATACAACCATCCACACTGTACTGGACAATTTAGAGCGGCCAATGAAGCTAACATGCATGTTTTTGGAATGTGGGAGGAAACCGGAGTACCGGGAGAAAACCCACACACGCACGGGGAGAACATGCAAACTCCACACAGAGATGCCCAACGGAGATTCGAACCCAGAACCTCCTGACTGTGAGGCCAACATGCTACCCATTCGGCCAGCGTGCGGCCCAATATGCATCAATAAATAATAAATAAATAATACCCGTGGTGTGGAATTATTTCCAAGTCTCTACTTCGGATATTAAACTTGCGGAACCAAGACGTCTTCCTTCAATAAAATTCCGGACGAATCACTCAGGAAAACATGCGGCGTTTGTGCAGCAAAGTTGCAAGAAGCAACAATCGACGGGCGGAACTGAAAAATAGAAAGACAACCGCGAAAAAACAAATCTACGGCAAAGCCCCGCGCCATCAGAACATCGCGGAGCCTATCGCGCTTCGGTTCCTCGAGCCACGCTTTTCTCCGATGCTGTTACAATGTTGTTTACAGCCACGTCCTGAAGCTGATTGCTGATGATGTACCCATGAACTTCTCAGCAGATGTGTGTTCATTCCACCACAGGAGATATGCGACGTTACAAATATCGGAGGCGTGGATTGAGAGGCGGACGATATCCGCGTATGGGATATGGGCCGACATCGGACATCCCTGGTACCGATGTCAGAATGCTTTCGGGTCTGTTTTATGCAACTATGAGTTTTAACGCTGGGGACGGTTTCTTCAAAATGTAGCCGTTTATCCTCCGACGGGGATCGGCGTGCGACGCGCGGCTTGTATGCCGCCGCGGTGCACCTTCAACACCAGCACAGCGCCAACACATCCAAAGACCAACAGGCCCGCACTTGCTCTGCATGACTTGGCTCAAAGGCGTCCAATCACTCATCCTACTCCGCTTCCCTCTGAAGCCGGCGCCGGGGGTACGCGCCTTTGCAGTACAGACCGGGTTCGCATCCGGGCCGTGCAAATGGGAGGTATGAATCATGAAAGCAAGTTTCCGTCTGATCTTGGGCGTCTAACTTTCTGACGTTGTGCCGCTGCCCCGCGTTGCTGTGCTGGTCGCTTTGGAAGAGAAGAGACGACGGGATGCAGCTCCTCCAGTCAGCACGACCAATGTTGTGAGAAGCGCTACGACATTCCCATCAGCGCTCTCTTTAAAATAAAAAACAAGCCCATCTGTCTTCCGCATCCACCTACACGGAGTGTTTTCTCATTCCACACTCACTAAAAATACATGTTTTTGGCATCCGCTCATTTTCTCCACAGTGGACCAAGAAAATGTTTATCAGGGGTGTCCAAAGTGCAGCGAGGGGGCCATTTGTGGCCCGTGGCTTGTTTGTTAACGACCCGCGGCATATTCTCAACATGAACTTAAAGGGGACCCGCTGTGCCTTGCCTCTTTTGGGACCTACAAACGTATCCTCGTGTTAAACGATGCAGACGCGTCAGATCATGAGGTTTGAAAGCAGTTTTTGGATGGTTCCGTGCATCATGTGATTCACAGAGTATTTCTCAAGCCTACAAAACCCGGACTTCCTTATATGGACATGCCAAGGTCCGTTGTCCTACCTGTACTATTAAAGAGAATACATTTCGTAATTTTACAAAAGTGAAAATTAGGGTGAGGAGCTCGGCCATCCGGGAGGAGCTCAGAGTAGAGCCGCTGCTCCTTCACATCGAGAGGAGCCAGTTGAGGTGGCTCGGGCATCTAGTCCGGATGCCTCCCGGGCGCCTCCCTGGTGAGGTGTTTCGGGCACGCCCGGCCGGGAGAAGGCCCCCGGGAAGACCTAGGACACGCTGGAGGGACTAAGTCTCACAGCTGGCCTGGGAACGCCTCGGTGTCCTCCCGATGGAGCTGGAAGAGGTCGCCGGGGACCGGGAAGTCTGGACTTCCCTACTGAAGCTGCTGCCCCCGCGACCCGGACCCGGATAAGCGGAGGAAAATGGATGGATGGATGGAATTTTACAAAATCAAAGACGTAATTTACAAGAAAAGGTCATAATTCTATGAGAACAAAATTTACAAGAAAAAGTTATAATTTTACAAGAAAAAAATGTTGCAAGAAAAAAAAGTTGTAGTTTTACGAGAATAAAAGTCGTACATTTACGGGAAAAAAGTCAGAGGGAAAATAAGAGCATAGTTCTTCAGAAAGGAAAGAAACCTTCCTCTTTTTTTTTTACAACGGGAAGGCAAGAGCAGTTGGGCACAAACAGGTTAGCATGTGTTAGCATCATCTCACCACTCCTCTATAGATAAAATTACGACTTTCTTTCTCATAACATTACATCTTTTATTCTCGTAAAATTATGCCTTTTTACTCAGAAAATTCCAACTTTGTTCTCAGAAAATTCCAACTTTTTCCTCGTAAAATTACAACTTTATCCTTATAAAATGACAACTGTTTTTCTTGTAAAATTACGACTTTCTTTCTCATAACATTACATCTTTTATTCTCGTAAAATTATGCCTTTTTACTCAGAAAAATTCCAACTTTGTTTTTAGAAAATTCCAGCTTTTTCCTCGTAAAATTATGCCTTTTTACTCAGAAAATTACAACTTTGTCCTCATAAAAATAAAACTTTCTTGTAAAATGACAACTTTCTCGTCAAATTAAGACTTTTTTCCCGTAAAATTACGACTTTTTGCTCGTGAAATTACAGCTTTTTGTCATGAAATTCAGACTTGTTTCTCATAAAATTACGACTTTTATTCTTGTAACATTACAAAAAAAACTTTATTGTAAAATTATGGCTTTTAATCGCTAAATACTCGATAAACAGCATGATTTATGAATATCTTCCTTGTTTCAGCCTTCGTTGTATTGATTTGTTTTCAACGTCTAGACTCTAAAAAGGCTAAAAACACGCGCAGACTATGAACAAGGACTGCATCAGTCAAATGAACACCTACAGTCCATTTTGAGTTTTTTACTGAATACGTGGAGTACACGCAGATGACGGAAATGCCCAAGTATTAGAAGGACACACTGAATCGTTTTGCAAACGCAATGTGATTTCTACCCATGCTGGAACAATAGCACTGTGCCTTTTCCAACACGTTCCGTCGGTGACGCGTGGGGGAGGCAAACTCTGCATCTGCCGCTAGTCTTGGGTTCGAACGCAAAAACCTCGACCAATCGAACATTATTTATTGATTCAAAATTCAAAATCAACAGCGGCGCTGCCGGTTGCGGCCCACGCAGTGCACTCCGTTTTGTCCCGACTGTTTAAACACACAATTAATTCATTAACCATCGATTAATAATTCATAGATTAACTCATTCAATACCATAACGTTATTTATAACCCCAAACACCCTATCCCAAAAACGGACTTATACAAGTTTAGGTTTTTTGGTGTGTGAGAGGCTAAAAGAGGTGCTGCTGATGCAACTCGCCACCTGACGTTAAGTCTAAAAACGGCCACTAGGTGGCGGAAGTGCGTTCGATGAGAGCCCGGCAGAGCTCCTGACCCCACGTTCACACACATAGTAGAGTTTACGGTCTTACACAGTTTTTGTAAATACATTATTTTTGTACCTTCCCACAAAAAGAAGGTTTCCCCCCTAAATTTTAGTTGGGAACTGACATTTCCCTGAAACTTACCCGCATTCCACTGCTAGTTTCTAAAGAACGGAAAAAGGTAGGAACCAACTTTTTTCGTCTGATGGTAGACGGGAGTCTAATCTTTCTTTTGGCAGCTCCCGTGTTGATACAGCCACGGAACACGACATTCTGGGTGACAAGAAAGATCCGTCAAAACGGCCGGTACTGAAAAATGGCTGGCATTGAATGAGTTAATAAAATTAGAACTAATTTTCATTCACAGTGTGGTGCAAGGGGCATAATAGCAACCTTTATGTTATATTACAAAGTATGCAGTTCCCATCACCGCCGTATTCAGCTGCCGAATGCCGACAGTTCATTTAACGGCACTCCGACGGTGTCAATCAAAGCTCGGCGTTATTATCTCTGTAAATCCCCTCTTGCGCCGGATCTCGTTAGATTGCGCGACGCTCCTGTACATGAGGACTACAGACGTGAGTGTCAAGGTCGCCGTGCCACCAATTAGCCTCTCTCGGCCCAGCCGGGCCCCTCCAGAAGTGCTCGGGCTCGCCGTAATTACCAGAACAGAGGATGTGTTTCATTTCGTGTCGGTTCCAGAGAGCGAGCGCGACGTCCCACTCACTCCGCCTCACGAGTTTCGGCGCTGAAAACGGGAAGAAATAAAAAATACGGCGCGTGCAGGAGTCTCTAGTGTTTAGAGAGTCGGACCCACTTTACAGACAAACAAGAGAAAGTACTTCGGATAAAAACATCCAGGGAGAAAAGAATCATCCCGACCTTGCGAGCGATTCTTTTCTTTCCCCGGGGTAAACCACAAGGGACGTCCCCCCTGATGACAGCCTCTCACCGTGCCGGCAGCAAGGTCCAACGCAGGAAATACGGGCGCCTCACGTTACGGCCCATAAATCCAGCTGAAGGAGCCGCGGCGTTTGATGTGAGCGAAGGTCGACTCTCGGCTCGCGCGGAGGCCGAGTGGGGCGTGCGGGATAATTAGCCGTAGTTCGGCGTGTTGATTTGCCGACCTCGCGACGACACCGCCAAATGACGGCGACAGATGGGTCGGCACATCAAACGTTGGTGCTGCATCGCATCATGGCAACCAAGTTACCCGTAGGTGCGGTACATGGGGGGGGGGGGTCCAAAACCACAGCAGTGTGGGATCCAATCGGCGATCAAGTTGGTGGGAAAAAAAACAGGTGGTCCCTATAAGGATGAAACCGGAACTTGCAAAGCCTGAGGAAAACGGGTCGCTCAAGACATCGTTCAGAAGAACAGCGTACTACGGAGGGGAAGCACTCGTGAAGCTAAAAGAAATTGTTGGCCGTTCGGCTGAGATGATCTCCGGGGCCTTAAAATCCGGGGTGAAACGATTCGTTCACGATTCGCGGTTGGCGATTCGGTTCAGGGACGATACAATCGGAAACGATCCGGTAACTTTAAATCGATTCAGTAACTTGTTAGCCAAAAATTCAAGCGGTCTGACGGTGAAATAAATACCTGCATTCTGGACAGCGCAGGTGAAGTTCCTGAAATCCCTTTGCTTTTTGCAAGAGGATCGGGTACACATTAATTATGGATATAAACAAAAATGTAAACAACATTTCATGGCAAATGTATTCATTCCGTCATTTTCTGTACCGCTTATCCTCATTAGGGTCGCAGCGATGCTGGAGCCTAATTGTCTAATTCTGGTACAGGAGTTGATTAGTCCCGTTAACAGATGAGCATATTTTTCTCTTGCTGGCCACGAATCACCAACTCCAACCACTTCTGCCTGATGCTTGCCTCTTTAAAAAACTAAACAAATTTAGGTTTCCCTCACACCGGGGCAAACATTTCCTGGGAGCCATTGCTCAACGTTGCCCATATAAGGACGTCCAGGTTGCGTGGCGTTAAAGGAGACTCGGTGTTAAAAAAACAGCATGCAGAGCCATTCCAAACTGCTTTCAGGGATCCCTTCCAAATGAGCAGACCTCATTTTCTGGCGCATTGGCATTGTTTCAAAGGAGAATACAACATTGTACCAACATTTACTGGACAGAAAAGAGGAAAAACCTAACAAGTCCCCTTTAAAAGCACTATACAAGTGAACGTCCATCCATTTAGCATTCTACAGGCCCACACAGAAAAACTGGAAACGGTCTAAATCCCCACCAAAAACAGCAGACTTGCCATGGGTCTAGCGGTTTTTTGAGGATTTTCGCGCATCCCATCGAGATAAACATTAGGGATGTCTCGATCCAATCTTCAGGACCAATCGATCGACTGCCCATCTGCTGTATTTGAAAATCTAAAAAAAAAATGGCCTTCTGCCACAGAACCAGGCCGATCCGGTTACGGGAAAATGTTTAACGCTGGGCCACACAATCCAACGTTAACAGGACTGCGGAATTGGCCAAGACAAACTGAATTTACTGTTTAGCGCAGAATCTCACAGAAATTGACATAATGGAATACCGTGATTGTGAGGAGAAGGAACGTTTGTGTGGGGAATTATTTCTCCGGCGGACGGCTCGATCGTGGCGGAATCTCATTACGAACACTAAAACCGCCCCCCCAAAACATTTTGTTCACTAAGTCAAAAATCACACAATCCTGGCTGGCAAAAATAGGGGTTAAATGTAAAAAAAAGGGAATTTGGAAAAGAGAGAGAATTTGAGACGGCCCTACACACACTAATGCAGGTGGGTTGCTGATCAAATCCTGCTGAGGCAACAAGCCCTGCAATAAGACGCAGATCTGCTCCCATTTTCAGACGCCTTAACCTCCATAATCTGCGTGAACTCTGGACGCCAAACACGGAGCGAGATTAGCGGCCTATTAGGGGCTTAGCAGCGGAGCTATGATACGCAATAAGCTGCTCACACATGCCATGTAAAGAGGACTGTAACGGCAGAAGCGGATGCAGCCCGTGGGTTAGGTGCTGTAAATACGACATGCCATGTAAAGAGGACTGTAACGGCAGAAGCGGATGCAGCCCGTGGGTTAGGTGCTGTAAATACGACATGCCATGTAAAGAGGACTGTAACGGCAGAAGCGGATGCAGCCCGTGGGTTAGGTGCTGTAAATACGACATGCCATGTAAAGAGGACTGTAACGGCAGAAGCGGATGCAGCCCGTGGGTTAGGTGCTGTAAATACGCGAGTTTTCTTAGAATCCATTGAACCTTACGTTTATTATTGTGGTGTGTCGCTGTGTTGGACTTCACACGCGTGTTCCAGATGTTGTGGTCAGGGCATGTGCAAATATAAAAAAAGTTTAAGGCCCTGCAGTCGGTTCTGGACAGCCGTTCATCTCACTTGGTGATCCCGCGCCCTCCCGGGGAGTGAGGGGCACAGCTGGTCTTTCCGACTCCAACGCCACTTTTGAAGCTCAGATAACTGCTGCTCTGGTCAGTTAGTAAGCATCTGAAATTACACCTCCACCTTCCCGCAGTCGCCCTGCCCGCCGGTCTCCGATGCAGCAGCGCACATGAGGTCCGGAACTGATGAGAGCGGGGAAACTCGTCCTGCGGCTACAGCCAGCAGTAAAATTACATACGAGCGCTTTTGGGATGGAAACGCTTAGTGGAGTCTTCCCGTGTGAGAATGTTGCCTCACGAGTGTGTCACGTACCGCGTTTGAACCGGTTCGACATAAAACTGACCTAATCTTGGTTACTGCAACCATTCTTGGTCTCCGTCCTCACCGTTCTTACACCGGAAGAAATTCCTCATGCCTAAAAACTGTCCAAACCCGGCAGGCACGGTCATCCTGGTAAATCCAAAGACAGTTGGTATGCGCCTCCATCATGTCTCTAGCACCCAACCGCGCTAACTTCACTGCAGATGATTAGATCGCCTTCACACGCCAGCCCTTCTCCGAGCAGCATTCCAGGCAAACGCCAGGCCCCTTCACCACCCGTCCATGTAGCCCCGCACTTGTGACCTCCACGAAACACACGGGCGCCCCACCGGTTGGGTCCAGCCCCTCGGGCCCCTAACACTAACAATCCGGTGAGCAGGGTCCTCTGGGGGGAATCGAGCCACCTGTCCGTAGAATCGCAATTGGGGCTCGTGGATCTGGCAAGAGACCCATCCCATCTGCGCCTGTCGAGTACCTTTTGGTTCGACACAAAGTTGTTCCATCGATACCGGGTAATCGGGTAATACATTACTCCCGCAATTGGTTCCCGACATGACCGTGATAAGTGAATTTCAACCAAGTACGAATGTGTTAATTGTAAATCTTTTCTAGCCTAGAAAACCCGTTTACAGCCTACTAAATATTGTTTTGAAACACTATTACAGCACTTAACACCCCTATAGTCACCTTTACATTGGTATTACCCAATATAGCAGACATCAAGAGAGTAAATAATCCATTTAAATAAAACTCTTGCTCGTGTGTGTTACTATAAACGTCTTCCCTAATTCAAACCTGCAATAAAAGCATGCTGTTCCCACCATCAGTAAGGAAGGTTCTGTCACTGAGCAAAAGGACACTAAGGAGACTCCAGTCCATCACGGACAACCTCCATCATCCCATGCACAGCATCATCTACCAACAGAAAAGCACTTTCAGTGGCAGATTACTATCACTGTCCTGCTCCACTGCAAGACTGAGGTCATTCCTTCCCCACACCATGCGGCTTTTCAACACAACAGAGGGGAAGCGATAAAAACGCACACAGGACTAGACTTTTTTTTGTACCTAATTATGTTTTATATTTGCCGCACAGTGGTCGAGTGGGTAGCACATTTTCCTCACAGTCAGGAGGTTCAGGGTTCGAATCTCCGTTGGGCATCTCTGTGCGGTCTGCATGTTCTCCCCGTGTGTGTGTGGGTTTTCTCCGGGTATTCCGGTTTCCTCCCACATTCCAAAAACATGCATGTTAGGATAATTGGCAACTCTAATTTGTCCATAGGTATGAATGTGAGTGTGAATGTTTGTTTGTCTATATGTGCCCTGCGATTGACTGACGACCAGTCCAGGGTGTACCCCGCCTCTCGCCCAAAACCAGCTGGGATAGGCTCGAGGATACCCGCGACCCCAACGAGGATAAGCGGCATAGAAAATGAATGAATGAATATTTTATATTATTATCTCCAAAACCTCTAATATGTGCTGTCTCTCTGACATGCTCATTCCTGATCCTGTCCATCCTGGTCACACCCAAATATATACACGTATCATGTCCCTCATGTAGAGGGTTGTGTCAGGAAGGGCATCCGACGTAAAACTATTGCCAAATCAAAACATGTGAATCAAACAGAACAAAATGCTTCGCTGTGGCAACCCCTGATGGGATAAGCAGGGATAAGTCGAAAGGAAAGGAAGATTATGTATTAATATGATTTATTTTTATGAATGAATGATTATAGTGAATGATGAATATGAAAATGATTGCATAATTTATTTATTTGTGTACTTTTGGAAAAAGCGTAAGGATTTAAGGATCACATAGAACACACTACTGACATCCGTCTATCAAAGACTCAACAGGAGGGTTTCTCTGTAAAAAAAAAGGATTCCCGTCAACATGCACAAACTGTGGCCAGCGTAAATACAGGAAGTACAAAGTCCAACACCTTTTCTCGAGCAAGCGCCACCGCACGCAGCATAGACTTCCTGTGAGCGGCCCCGAACGAGGGCGCTCAATCTCGGACTAACTATGTTATCAGGTCACCGCTGACTGCAATCGTGCATTTCATTAGTGGCTATACTTAGACCACGGCGGCATCCGAACGTCCTTCACCCGGACAGAGATCATGGACTTTTACAAGCGTCGGATCAATCGTCGTGCTGTTCTCCTCCATATTTACCCGCATTACTGCTACAAGACGCCGTTTGCAAGAGGAGTTCACTCGTTTCAAGTCTGACTGCTGAGTAAGATCAACTAAAACAAGTAGAATAGCACTACGGCAAATGCAATACATAAGCCACTGACTGGCTAATGCAGGGGTGGTCAAAATGCGGCCCACGGAATTTGGGCGGGAACAAAACTGTCGCTGGCGACATGACTTGCGGCGCTACTGACTCAGCGAAATTGTCAGATGCAGCGTGTCACAAATACCCATGCCAAAAAAACACCCATGTAGTCCTGCCGCAAGGCATGCTGGGTAGCTTGTGGTACCCTCTCTCCCAGCATTTTGCCGATGTTTTTGCCCGACTGCAAAATATGTCAAGGAGGTCGTCAGAGAAGTAAACGAGGAGGAGATGACACAGTCTTGATACTGATCATAGTTCATGTTGCTGTTCTAGCCGGACTACCCAGCATGCCTTGCGGACAGTCGGAGGTTACGTGTCAAGTTTAGAGCTCAGTTGTCGCTCCGGATGTGTTGTTTTTGTTTTGTTGCATGGTGTAGTGTAACGGTCCAGTCCTTATAAAACAATGAGGGTATGTGCATTACGTGTACAGTGTTTTCACTTTGCTTTTTAGCCATAGGGTTGCTACTGTATACACACATACAATACTCGGCTCCAACATCAGTGACCTGTGGCCTCAGAAAAGGAAAATATCATAACATCGCGTCTTTATCCTCCATTTCCTGCAGGTGTAGCGGCCCGAATTCCATTTGGACTCTCAAGCGGTTTGCGGTTTTGGAACACGTTCTGCCAACACGGCGGGCACGGGCTTGTTTATCCTCATGCCAACTGCAAAGTGTCGGGCAACATTTGTCCCTCTCAGGTATGTACAAGCAAATGTGGCTCCCGCCGCATGTTTTGCAATGTCTTTGCTTTACGTGTGCGAGGGCCAGATAAAGAGAAGCGCTCATGCATGGAGAAGAAGAAAACCCCTGGAACCTTTTCCCTTGGCATGCCCAGCCGGGATGCTGCGGACATCCAGCCAAAGCAGGTGCCAGCATCGCTTCCCTAGCAATAAGACGCGTGCATGAATTGCACGTGCACTTAGCACCCATTAGCATGTGCATTATTTAGAAATGTGCATGCATACGTTCTACAATGAGCCTCATCCGTTTAGCTCATTTCGTTATAGCTTTTCATGACACAACAGTAACAAAACTGCACTTTAAGCGACGTAAAGCAGTCCGTGTACAGCTTGGATATGAGTGCATATTTGCAGCCCGCCCCGAAAAAACTCCACACACACACACAACCGTAAATGTCTAAACCACTAGCAACAAAAGTGAGTACACTCCTGTGTCAAATTGTACAAATTGGCCCAATTAGCAATTTCTGGTCACGTGACTTGTTAGCGCTACAAAGTGTGACTGGGGGAGCTGGTGTGTTACATTTGGTGTCATCGGTGCTCTCAGACTGATTACTGGAAGTTCAACATGGCACTTCATGGCAAAGAACTTTGAGGATGTGGACCAAAAAAAAAGGAAAAAATAGCTCCAACAAACAATTTTGAAAAAGAACGCAACTCCGGGGAGGTGAGATTACCCGTACTGTGCTGAAAGGGGGGTTAATGGGAGACAATCGTGCGCAAAACATGGCGACTTCTCGCTGTTTCAGGGGAAGACATCTAACGCTCTGCAAATTGAAGCAAAGACAAAAAAAAAAACACACCTGAACCGCCAGCATTGTTACAACAACCCCAGGCCCGTGGCTTGTTCCTATCGCCGCAGAAGTGCAAAAGAGAGACGACCGCAGGGCTAAATCAATCTGTGACTACGGACTGTATCTCAGTTTTTAGTTACGTCCCTACCCTCACCCATGGTCATGAGCTTTGGGTAGTGACCAAAAGGACAAGATGGCGGGTACAAGCGGCCGAAATGAGTTTTCTCCACAGGGTGGCTGGGCTCTCCCTTAGAGATAGGGTTGGAGAGACTATGTCTCTCAGCTGGCCTGGGAACGCCTCGGCATCCGCCTGGAAGAGCTGGACGAAGTGGCCGGGGTGAGGGGTGTCTGGGCTTCCCTGCTTAGGCTGCTGCCCCCGCGACCCGACCTCAGATAAGCGGAAGAAAATGGATGGATAAAATAGTTTTAAAAATAGTATTTATTAAGAATTTCAAAATTTTACAAAAATAAACACCAAATTATTAGGAAAACATAACGTCAATGACGAATCTTAAAGTTGAAATATTTAAAAAATACAGGATTTTTTAAAAGTTGTAATATTATTAAAAACAAATAAAGTTGAAAGATTAAATACTAATTTTTAAGTTGTAGTATAATTAGAAACAAATTAAACCAAATAAAGTTGAAATGTTACAAATATTTTAAGGTGTAATATTATGAGAAAAATAATACCACATAAAGTGGAAATATTAAATATTTTTAAGGTGTAATATTATGAAAAACAAATAAAGTTGAAATATTAAAAATATTTTTTGTTTTAAGGTGTATTATTGTGAGAAACAAATAAAACCAAATAAAGCTGAATTATTAAAAATATTTTTTTTTCTTTTAAGATGTAATATTATAAGAAACAAATGTAACCAAATAGAGTTGAGATATTATAAAATATTGTTATTAAGCTGTAATATTATTAAAATCAAATACAACCAAATAAAGTTAAAAAGTTTGGATAGCTACTTTGGGGGAATAAGTTACAATATGGGAATAAAGTCAGAATATTACCGGAGGAAATGAATATTGCATGTAATATTTTAAAACAGTTTAAAATTTAAAACAGAGCAAACACCAAAGTTCACATCAACAATACACTTTTTCACCTACATGACATTTGTTTTCTTGGAATACATAAAGTATAAATGTTGCCGTGACAAAATATCCAAATGGGCCTTGCATCCTCAGGGGACAAAGTTAGGACATCCCCCTTTCCAAACAAACTTTGCATTTTCAAAAGCAAGGCTGACCTAACGCACGAAAAACACCACATGGAATCGACATTTCATCCAAAATGGAGCAGAAACACGCCGAAGCTGGCGAATCCTGGCAACTGGACTCCCCCTGTTCGCCGAGACCGCCCAGTTAACGCCAATCAAGCTTTGCGGATGATGCGAGCGTGCGTATTTTTAGCGGACTATCCCATCTAGTGACAGGCTCTTCCTCGGCAAGACAACCATTTGATCCCCCGATACATCTTGACAGCTCCGAGTGATAAACAGCCAGTTTCCTGTAGGTGACAGACGCTCAAGCACTTCAAAGCACACACACACACACACACGCACTGGAATACACACTTAATTGCTTGCTGTTCACACTCTCCATCACCCCCACCCCCTCAGCATCCTCAAACCTTCCCTTTCTGGTGCAGGAAACACAGGAAACCAGAACACGACGTGTTAGCGCTTTAAGAAAAATAAGCGCCCGCTAATGCGCCGTTTCCACTGCACGGTACCTGATACCGCTTGCCACTGACAAAACCGGGTACCAGATGGAACTAGGAGCATTGCAGCACCAATACCATATGGGTGGTGTAGGATGATACACAGACAGGAATGACCAAAACAAACCAGGTACTAGAAATGCTACCTGGGGTCCCACACGTACCAAGCTGATACCAAGTGGACGACATTCAAGGATGTTCTGCAAGAAATGACATAAGAATAAGAAGCACACGTGGTAATATTCGCTCGGCGTGCACGCTGTAAAATGTGTCAAAACAAAGTACTAGAAGGTACTATAGATACTACATCCTAACGTTAGTTTACCCTTTGGGCCTACTTGACACAACATGGCAAAACCAGGTACTAGATGGCACTAGAAATGGACGTTGAGGTTCCAAATGTGCCGACCCGATACCATATGGGTAACATTTGAGGCTACGCAGCTAGAACTGACCTCTCAGACACATATGCTAACAGCGGGTTACCCTGGAAGTAGCGAGACGTGGCAAAACCAGGGACTAGATGGTACTAGAAACAGCACCCGGGGTTCCAAATGTGCCGACCCGATACCACATGGGTAACATTTTAGCCTATGCAGCTAGAACTGACAGCTCAGACACATATGCTAACAGTGGCTTACCCTGGAAGTAGCGAGACGTGGCAAAACCAGGTACTAGATGGCACTAGAAATAGCACCAAATGTGCCGACCCGATACCACATGGGTAACATTTTAGCCTATGCAGCTAGAACTGACAGCTCAGACACATATGCTAACAGTGGCTTACCCTGGAAGTAGCGAGACGTGGCAAAACCAGGTACTAGATGGCACTAGAAATAGCACCAAATGTGCCGACCCGATACCACATGGGTAACATTTTAGCCTATGCAGCTAGAACTGACAGCTCAGACACATATGCTAACAGCGGGTTACCCTGAAAGTAGCAAGACGTGGCAAAACCAGGCACTAGCTGGTACTAGAAACAGTACCAGAGGTTCCAAATGTGCGGAGCTGATACCATACGGATGAAGTTTGAAGATACACAACCAGAAATGACCAAAACAAACCCATTTGCCGGGGTTAGTTTACCCTGCCCTGCTTTCCAGGGGCAAAACCTGGAACTAGAAGGCACTGGAAAAACTTCCTGGTGTTTTTATTAAATGCAAAGACGCTTGGTTTACCTATCCCCGTCTTAAAGTGGGACTGGAAATAGTAGCTCGGGTTCCCGAGGCGGCGGAGGACACCCTGAACGTAGCACGGCCAGAAAAGAGCAAAACCAACCCCCGTGCTAATGTTAGCTTATTCTGCTGCGGACACAGAAAGGTCGGCCTTTATTTTGCGTGGCCCGAAATAACGACTCGATGGATATTATAATCACCACGGTTCTCTCGCTGCCCACAGTCTCCTCTTGGATAAAACCACCACGGGCTAAAAAAAAATGGAGGAGCGCCGCCATCGTTTGTCTTGCTGCGACTGATGCGTTCAAGTCACCTTGTTTTTTGAAGTTTCCCACGGTTGTACCGAGATCAATAAGACGCATCGTTATTCCTTTTAGGTGCACTGCTGTTTGTCCGCTAGGCACTTGACCGTTGCAGCGAGGGGTGCCGTACAATTCACCCCCCCGCCCCCCCCATTCCCCATATCAGGCACTTCACGTACAATAAAATCATTTTCTTTCGTCGGGGTTGCACATGACAGCGAGTATCGGGGCACGCGCCGCGGGAAGGCACGTTGCCGGGGGACAAAGACGTACATGTAAACGCCACACACCATTCGTCCACGCGCTCGTTGGTGTTCGGTGGGTTTTTTGACGTTGCTCTTCTTGCTAATGGGTGCACTCACGCGCCAGCACGCGCAAACACACGGAGATGCCGGGCGAACGCGGCGCCTTGAACGCAGGGGAAGACGAGCGGAAACAAAAGGCAGGCTTACCTACAAAGCGTGGGGGTGCCGCGGGCTGCGCGAGGATGCTCCCGTGCGACCAGCCCGGCATTATCCGGCGCTAAGCGAGGGTCCGCGTCGTCTTGTCTGTCACATACTTGCCGCCGGACCCCCTCCACCCCCTTTTTTGTTGCATCCACATCCGAGCGTGAGGGGCGGAGCCGCCGAGGAGCCGCGTTTCTGTTTTTTTCTTCTACAAATCCGGATGGGCGCTCATGAGTGAGTTCAAAACACACCGGGTGCGGACGCATGACGGTCACGTGACCAAAAGGAGCCCTTTTTTTTTTGTGGTATTAGTCGGGTTTCAGGTGAGGCGGGAAAATGGTGCGATGCTCTCGCCGGACCACTAGTTGGCAGTGTGGCGCGCAATGTGCGTGCGCACCACCTGCTTTGCAAAGCCCGGTTTCCATTCCGCAGGGGCGATACTGCAGTTTTTGGTGTCGAGCCGATACCACTGATACCAAGGCTGTTTAACCGGAAGTTTTTCTAGATAACCGAATTTGTTTCCGGAAATGAGTTAATTAATAAATGATCGCATTTTCGTGGTAGACTATGGTCTATTAATAATCAAAACATATGGAAAAACAAGTGATATGTAGTATTCTGGTCACTAGGTGGCAGTAATGACACAAAACATTGAGATGTTACCTTACATTACAATACCAATTAACACTGAAGTAGTGGGGCGGGACCCCCTGGGGAAGTGAACTGTCAAAGGGGGTATGAGAGGCAGGAGGACTTTTTGTCTTAGTGGGAACCTGCCAACACGTAGGAATTTGTTGTACTCGGCACAAAATTAGACTCTGGCTTGCATTCTTCACATCTCCCGCTGGTTTCGGTTTCGCGTTCAGTCTGTAAAGTACAGATAAATAGATCGATATCCGTTTCCCAATGGTATTTTTGTGGGGGAGGGCGAAAAAAACATTTCTGTCATGACCGGAAATAATTGAGAGTCACTGCCTTAACCCTGCATGAAGTCCCAAATGATAAAGTGGTGGAAAAAATCTCGGAATTTGTGTGGAAGTGGTAAATTTTGGGCTTCTTTGTTAGCTCGCTAGTTTGCGACAATGATAGTTTAGTGTAAAAGTGACTGTAAGGGTGTTATTTCATGTCAGGTACTACATGGTACTAGAAATAGCACCTGCGGTTCCAAATATGCCGACCCAATACCACATGGGTAACATTTGACGATACGCAGCTAGAACTGACAGCTCAGACACATATGCTAACAGCGGCATACACTGAAATTAGCAAAACATGGCAAACCCGGGTACTAGATGGTACTAGAAATAGCACCTGCGGTTCCAAATATGCCGACCCAATACCACATTTGCTGATACGCAGCTAGAACTGACAGCTCAGACACACATGCCAACATGGCTTCAATTAGCAAAACCGGGTACAAGATGGCACCAGATATAGTACCAAAGGTTCCCAAAACACCACGAGAATAGCAGTGGGCTGATATTTGCAGACACACAGCTAGAAATGACCAAAAAAACACACACTAAGATTAGCTTACCCTGTGCAACACGGCAAAACCAGGTACTAGAAATAGTACAACAGGTTCCAAAAAAAAGGGAGAGAATAGCAGATGGCTGATATTTGCAGACTCACAGCTAATGGTGACTATAGGGCTGTTATTTCATGTCTGCAGGGCTTTAATAATGGTAGAAACAGCATTAAAAAAACATTAACAGGTTTTCTGTGCTGTATGTGTTTATTAAATTTTAATACTATTTCTGGAAATTCATTCAACGCAGTCGGGTCTGGAAACAATATGAACATAAACACATCAACAACACCATGACAGAAATAGGCACACACGCTAACTACTTAGCCTACCCTGTTTCTACAGCATTGCACAGTCTCCACTGTGCTGCAGCGCTGCTACATCCTGCTGCCCTCAGTCTCCTCTTGGATGGAATGAGACCCCCAGCCCCCTTCCTCGAGTTTTAACTGCCGTGTTCAATGTGGCGTGCTTTTTTCACGACTATGCTGAGACCTGTTTCGAATTTGAATCGTTCAACTTTCAAAAAGACCATTTTCTTCACCCGTTTTCATTGAAACCAGTGTTGTGTAAAGAACCGGTTAAGCAGAGTATTTCATATGAATAAAGGATGGGGGGGGGGGTTCTTGTGCCGTCAGGGTCTGGCCGTGAATGTATAGCAGTTGCCCCCAAATGTCCGGGTGGCCTCTTTTCTTCAGGCACCGACAGAACTTGGCAGCATGCAAGATGGAAGACATGATTGAACTCTGAATTGACTCTGGTTGAGTCCACTTGCACCGACCCCTCCCTTCCCCCGCTGTTTGTCTTCTCACGCCTCACTTGACTTGCTCTCGTGCACCCTTGCGGCGGCAAAACCTTTGGCTCTTTCCGAACGGGTCCCGCGAAGTACCACGGCCTTGGCGCTCCCACTTCCTGGTTTCTGTTTTTTTTTGCATGTTTGTCACACGTAAATGTTTCAGATCATCCAAGACATGTAAATATCAGTCTATGACAACTCACCGGAACACAAAGTGCAGTTTTAAAAATGAAACTTTTTGTTATGAAGGCAGAAAAAAAATCCTGTGTGGAAAAGGCATGTTAGCCTAAAGCTAATAAGCGGTTGGGCCACCCTTAGCAGCAACAACTGCAATCAAGCCTTTTTGATAACTTGGGAGGAATTTTGCAGAATTGTTGCCATTCGGTCACATTGGAGGCTTTTCCAGCATGAAGTGCTCTCTTAAGGTCATACCACAGCCTCTCAGAAGGTCAGACTCCAAAGTCTTCATTTGGTTTTTCTTCTGCCATTCAGAGGTGGACTTGCTGGTGTGTATCGGGTCATTGTCCTGCTTCAGAACCCGAGTCGCTTTCAGCTTGAGGTCACCAACAGATTCTCCTTAAGGATTTTTTCATGCTTCCATTTATCACAGCAAGTCTTCCAGGTCCTGAAGCAGCAAAACAACCCCGAACCATCACACCACCACCATGTTTTACTCTTGACTCTTTACGCTATGATGTCCTTTTTTACTTTTACGGCAGATGTAACTGCACACACATCTTCTGAAAAGTTCAGCTTTTGTCTGGTCAGACCACAGAGTATTTTCCCAAAGGTCTTGGGGGTCATCGAGATCTTTTCTGCCAAAATTGAGACGGGCCCTAATGTTGTTTTTGTTCAGCAGTGGTTTTGATCTTGGAACTCTGCCAAGCAGGCCGTTTTTGCCCCGTGTCTTTCTTATGGTGGAGTCATGAACTCTGACCTTAACTGAGGCAAGTGAGGCCTGCAGTTTTTGAATGTTGTGGGGTCTTTTGTGACCTCTCGGACGAGTGGTCACTGCGCTCTTGGGGTATTTTTGGTCAGCCGTCCACTCCTGGGAAGGTTCACCCCTGTTCCATGTTTTATCCATTTGTGGCTAGTGGCTCTCAAGGTGGCTTGCTGGAGTCCCTAAGCTTTAGAAATGGATTTATAACCCTTTCCACACAGACGGGGGCTCAGTTAAGTAGGCTCGGATTTTTTCCCTCCCTTATAACAAAACGTTTCATTTGTGAAAGTGCATTTTGTGTTTAGTTGTGTTGTCGTTTCTTTGATGATCTCACACATAAGCAATCAGGAAGGGGGAAAACACTTATTCATACCACCGTGGCCCTAAATTGCGAGCAAATATGCACAGGGACAAATGAGCATTAGACGGGACTTTTTCCCCAAAGACTGAGACACCACCTTCCTGTTTTGCCATGAGCTACTTCTCAAATTCAATCGCGTGTCAACCAGCCAGAGTCGAGCCACAGAAAGTTCCCGCACTTTGAAACAGAAAGTGAAAAACACGATTACGTTGAAAAAAGAACTCGTGGCCAAACAGGAAGTCCGGCCAGATCGTGTCTTATGGGAACGTCAAGAAATACGTCTCCGGGTAAACGTAACCTTAAATGTTGTATTGCTTTCATTCGCCTTTTTTATGCGTTTTTTTTTTTTTTAATGCGTGTAAAGCTATAAAAACCTGTTTTGGGTTAACGTTTTTGAGCGTCATAGACTGGCTACGTGGCTGCCATTTTGTTAGCAAGCTAGCTTCTTTGATAAAAGCCGAGTGCATTTTGTGCAAAAAAAACAAAAAAAAGTTAAGAACACATTTGGACGCGTGTGGTGTGTTCATGACGCGGCAAGAAGCCCGCCGTGTTGTACGCTAACCGGAATATATACATAAAGGAAGTTACCTGAAAATCATGCTAACGCCGGCGGACGCTAACGGGGCTAGTGCTTCCGGTAGTGATTCAATCTTAAATGTGACTCGAGAAGAACGACCCGTCGTTCGTTCAGTCGCGCGTGCGCATTTGCATAACATCCTATCTACGCTGCATGAGCCGGAAAGAGAATCGATTAGTTCATCTCGCGAGTCTTCGGGTTTGAGTCATTGGTTCTTTTTCCAGCTCTCATGGCGTTGTCACGTACTGAACGAACGACTCGAAAAGGGACAGAGAGGTGAGGTGAGTGATTCACAGACAAAATACCCGGGTAAACAATGAATTCATCTTTTCAGTTTCTTATAGCATTATAATTTTGTCTTGTTTGTGGTGTGATTACCGTTTGTGTAAGCAGTAGATGTGATAGGGAAGAAACATGTTGCATTTTAATCATATTTTGCTAAAATGAAGGAAATGACTTGAAAAAAGATTTCTTCTTTTTACTGAATGGGACTCAAAGATCTGAGTCGGTGAAATGATCCGAAGTTCCCATCACTAGTTTCTGGCATATTTTGTGTTTGTAGCTTTAACGATTTGTGTGTGGCTTATTGCTAGCGTAGCTATGGGAGCTACGGTGCTGACATTACAGTCACGCTGGAACAGCAACATCCTGTTAGGCTGGCTGAGAACCACTCCCTGTCGCCTCTAAGTAGAAGGGCCCGGGGCCCCCTTTTTAGGGTGACTGCGGGGGTCCTCCTAGTTTGTCCCTTGGAAGGCGTGTTGTGGTGGGTTCAAATCTCCGTTGGGCAACTCTGTGTGGAGTTTGCGTGTTCTCCCCGTGCGCGTGTGGGTTTTTTTCCGGTACAGTCCAGGGTGTACCCCGCCTCTCGCTCAAACTCGGCTGGGATAGGCTCCAGCATCCCCGCCACCCTAATGAGGATAAGCAGCATGGAAAATGAATGAACGAATCAGAATATGAATTTTTTTCTCTCGTAATTATGACTTTATACCCGTGATATTTTGACTTTGTTCTTCTAAAATTGTGAATTTTCCCATAGCTGTTTTGTTTTTTTGTTTGTTCTTCAAATTATGACTTTAAAAAAATGTTTTTTTTCTTTATTTCAACTTTATGCCAGTAAAATAACTAATAACTCAAATAATAATCAAATTATTATTTTTCTCCACATTTTTTCTTGAATTTTCACCTTGTTTTTGCAAAATGATTTTTCCATTTTTTCTGTTTTGCTGCCAATCGATGATGTTTAGGTTGTACCGCGGTCCACAAATGGACAGCGCAGGTTTGAATCCAAGGAAAACAAAAAAAAAAAAAATCCAATAAAACCCGGTCACCCGGACATTTGCATTTATGTGAGAGTAGTTTACCGTGCTAATGTCGCCCAAGTGTTCTTGCCGGTCTCTGCGCTTAATTGCCTCATCAGTAAACGCCAAGCGTTGAAATGAGTGCGCTACCTCCATGTCTCGGTCCGTCTGCGCTCCATCAGGCACAGGCTGCAATTACCGCGCGCCCTCTCAACAATAAATCGGCGCACAAAAAAGGACTTGACCGAACCCCGCCTGTGAACCGTAAGACCAAAGCCGGAAAGCCATCTTGGCGCCGAGGGTTTGTTTATTTGGTGGTTTCGGACGAGTAGTTACCCGGAAAAGAAACGCTCCATAGATACACCTTACTACATTCCTGATACTGTATATAAAAGCTGGTTTGGGCATCACTAAACAATAAGCAATGGTAAAAAAAGTACGAAAGTGGAGTGCTTTTGTGCACACCAGCATAGCGCAGGTGAAAGGAAAGACAACAGGAAGTCTGCACCAGGAAACCACAGGAACAAGTAACAACCCTGATGTCACGTAGGTCACACAGCGGGGCCCAAAAGCACGGTCGCTAGTTGTCGTGTTCTCCACCGCTAGTCCCACTGTGTCTTCGCCTCATCCAGGGACGAGCCTTTCGCCCTCTGAAGGTTGCCTCGCTCAGACCCGGACGAGGCGTTAGCCGCCCTCTTCCACCGCCAGCTGTGAGAGCGTCATGGCGGAGGAACGACGGGAGTTCATCCTGCCTTTTCTCGATGTTCTAGAGTCACAACACGTGCTTGTGTATCACCGTCAATTTCAAGCATACGAAAGGCTGAATGAACTAAAAAACAAATACAAGGCTTTCAAAAGACGCATACGTAGTATTCCACACCGGTCACTGGGTGTCAGTGATGTTATTGTGATGTGTGGTGAGACACACAAGCACCAGACCTGATTGGCAAGCTGAAACCTAACTCTGAGCTCTCAATGCCATTTTCTGCCCGCCATTCGTTTTTTGTCGATATCACGCACGAGCACGGGTCTCATTTATGTTTGAAATGTCTAAGTTACTCGTATTATGTCTGGTGTATTGGTTGAAGGGAGTGTAGGGGTGTTATTTCATGTCTACAAGGCTCTAATAAAGTTAAACCAAAAAAAAAACATTTAGAAGGTTGTGAACCGGTTTATTATGCTCAAAGTATAAAAATAAACTTAGTAAAAAAAATCACTGCATTTGCAAGATGAATGTAATGGGACACACCTATAAAGCCTTCTGAAAAAAAAAATCAAAAGTTTTAGCAGCTGTCCATTTTCATAATGTGACAATTGTCACGCCAAAGAACTACTTTACTGGTGGAGTGACACCTCACCACACCAGCTAGCTTCTAGCTGGAAAAGAGAAAGATGTGTGATTATGTCCCACATAAGGGTTGTGGATGATGAGTAAAATTCCCCCCCCAAAATTGCAGTTTTTCTTTTTTTTATAACCAATATTTTTGAGAAAATGTGCCCTCTAATGTTGCAAGAATTGGGAATTTGAAGCACCGCTGTGCATGATCAGCAAGTGTCGGAACAAACATTTTTTATACTGTATGTCCCAAATATGTCCATGATTGTGTCTGCAAAAAAGAGGACGTCTTGCCACTCTGGATTTGGAAACTTTATTGTGGTCAATCGGCCTCAAAAAGTCTCTTTCAATTTAAGGAGCCTTTTATGCAAAATCCAATAAAATGGGATATTTTTTCAGCCCAACATCCTGCAGTCAGGGTCCACGGAAGTCAGGAGAGTGTCAGCGGGGAGAAGTCACTCCGGGTGGCCAGTCAAGGTGCGTTATTGTTGGATACGCTACGTGAGCAGCCTGGCGTACACCCACGGAGGTCAAGAGACCCAGATGGTGGCTGAGAGAAGTCGCCTGGTGTGGCCGGGCAAGGTGCATTAATGTCGGATACGCTATGTGAGCAGCCGCCGTGCGTCCACAGAGGTCGGGAGAACCAGATTGTTGGCCTGGAAGATCTGCCCGCCGTGGCCAGGCAAGGTGGATTAATGTCGCATACACTACGTGAGCAGCCTGGCGTACACCCACGGAGGTCAAGAGACCCAGATTGTTGGCTGAGAGAAGTCGCCTGGTGTGGCCGGGCAAGGCACATTAATCTCGGATACGCTATGTGAGCAGCCGCCGTGCATCCACGGAGGTCGGGAGAACCAAAGTGTGACCGGGAGGAGCTGGCGGCCGCGGGAAGAGCCGTTGCCGTGGCCCGGCAATGTACTGGCGAGCTTAATTTTTACCTTTATTTTTTTTAGCAGTGTCTATAGCTGCACATTCCCTTCCACACAACAATGGCGGATAACTGAGTTATCTTGCAGAAATGAAAGAAATGGACAATGGCGGAAAACGGCACATATCCAGCCCAATTTTCCCATCTTCCTCCGTATCCTACAGTAATTGTCTGCTTCAGCCAATCAACACCGCCTGCACTCGTCACGTCTTACCTGCATAATCATCATCAGCCAGGCTGGGCGCCGTCAAAGCCTCGATGAACCATATCCGAGCATCGGGCCCCGCTTTGTTGGGGCTCTCGACTAATTGCCGCCTATTAGTAGCCCTCGAGAGCATGACGGTTTCCATGGCGACGCTGATGCGCAGGAGCATTTAAGAGTCTTATCTTGGCCGTTGCAAGCCATCTGTTTCTCCCGATTGCACGGTCGTGACTGATTGGGGAAGCGGCGCCAGTCGCCATCACGGCTCATCCCTATTTAGCTTGCTACAGCTGGTTTCCCGAGCCGCCTTAGCTCCGCCATAGAACCGAAATCCATATTGACTTAAGACAGTGGTTCCCAAAACACGGGTCGTCTGGAGATCGTTTGCTTCCAGACAACTTCTCCTCAGAGCTTTTCTTCCTGTCTCTCACACACACCAGCGACCAGGAAAGTTGGGGAAAAAAAGGGTCCCCCAAAGTTATTAGCAAGTGACCAGAGGAAGAGTTATGGTGCTAATTTTAAGAAAATAAAGCTCAGACTCAACAAACAACTGCAGAGCGGCTGTACCGGACATGACTGTACTAACTGCACTCACACTAGGTACAGCAAACAGCAAAATAAGAAAAAAATATATATATATAACCCGCCAAACACTAGATGTCATTTGGATGTTGTTTTTTGGGCTAAATATTTGCTTGGTCATTTTTGTTCAAAATAATAGCGGTGCAATGAGACTAACCAGATTAATCACTTTTAGTATATTTTTATTGCTACATAGCAAACAAGTTACCAGTAGGAGCAGTAGATTCTCAGTTCATGCCTGAAAATTGAGAGCAAAACCAGAAACACGGGGCAGAAAATGGAAGACAACTATCAAAATGGATGGAAGAATAACCAGATTGCCAAAGGCTCAGTCAATGATCACCTCCAGAATGATCAAAGACAGTCTGGAGTTACCTGTAAGTACTGTGAAGTCTGTGTAAAGCTAATCTATTTAGAAAAATCCCCCGCAAAGTCCCATTTAAAAAAAGGCATGTGTAGAAGAGGTTATATTTTGCCAAAGAGCACATCAACTGGCCTAAAGAGAATTTGAGGAACATTTTGTGGACTGATGAGAGTAAAATTGTTCTTTTGGGGTCCAAGGGCCACCTGATGAGAGTAAAATTGTTCTTTTGGGGTCCAAGGGCCACAGACAGTTTGTAAGACGACCCCTAAACTCTGAATTCAAGCCACAGTACACAGTGAAGCATCATGATATGGGCTTGTTTCTCCTACTATTTATCCCGTAGCAGGGATCATGGATCAGTTTGCATGTGTCGGAATACTTGAAGAGGTCATGTTGTCTTATGCTGAAGAGGACACGCCCTTGAAATGGCTGTTTTGACAAGACCGTCACCCCAAACACACTAGAAAACCAGCAAAATTCATGTTATGTTGTTATGTTATGGAGGGGCCAGCCCCATCCCCGGACCTTAATCCAAAGGAGGGGAATAACAACTGAAAGGTGCCACAAGTTGGTAGAGTCCATGCCACACAGACGTGAAGCACTTATAAAAAACTAAATATTACTTTAGTCCTTCACAGGATTGCCAAATCCTACAAACAAAAAAGTTTGTACAGAATACTTTTGAATGTGAAACACTTATAAAAAATAAATATTTAGTCCTTCACAGGATTGCCAAATCTTAGAAACAAAATAGTTTTGAGTTTGTAAAGTCAATGGCAGACACTGCTATTTGTTTGAACACGCCCCTTTCAACTAATTGGCCAATTGCACAGCCTTAAGAGCGTGCATTTCATGAATGCTGGGTCTGGTTTGTTTTCTAAAAATCTACTGCACCTACTGGTAGCTTGGTGTCATGTAGCAATAGAAATATACTAATAACAGTACTTCATCTGTTTAGTCACGTTGCACTGCTATTATTTTCAACATTGCTATTAATACAGTGGAGTTGCGAGTTGCTACACAAAAAATTCACAATACAAATTGGGCTTCAAAAATATTTCTGTCCCATTTAACGACAACAATTTTCAAAATCCGAAAATGAAAATGTGAATGTATTGCACCGCCATACAAGCTGTCCTCCCCTGGGGCGGTAATGCACTAAACCAATAGATGCCGATTGCCGTAAAAGCAAAGAAGAAGAAGCGTCTGCCCTCCCATTGGTTATCCCCCATCATCCTCTTCCCCCCAAAATGCCTAACGATGGCGTCCCTTTGCTCAGCATACCGAAAAGCTCCCGTCCATTGTTAAAAATGAAAATAAAAAAAACCGTGCTGTTAAGTTTACTATGTAATGTCCCGTATTCATTTAAATAAAGTTACAGGGAGAACGTAATGATTATTATATTATTTAGACCATCATATATCAACCTATCAATCATGTATTGGATTTATATCTCATCTTTGTGCATACAAGACAATTTGAAGAAATAAATACATAGGTCATATTCAGGAGACCCCTATGACTAAAACCAAGAGGAGGGATCGCACCTCACCCGGATGTGGGATACCAAAGCCTCACCATGGGCCCGGCTAAATGGAAGAAAATGGATGGATGGAAATATATTAGTGATTAGTGTTGATGGTAATAATAATTTGTTTGTATAGAACGTGTGGTGCATTAAGATAATGTGATTTATTATGATATATTTTTTGCATATTATCTCATGTGGCCCGGCAGGTATATTTCCTGCATCTCCATACTTTATGAGCTTTTCGTAAAAGAAAGTAATGATTTGTGTTTTACCTACAAAAATAACAAAGAAGCCTTTTCAGTGAAGTAAATATTTCTACATATACTGGCTGGTGAGGCGCTTTTTAAAAGGTAATGCAGGTCTCTCATTAATAGGATAGCTCGGCTTAGCCCTTCAGGGGTCACAACAGCCAATTAATTGCCTCCATTTAACTACTTTCATGTCCTTTTCACGACATCCGTAAACCTCCTCTTTGGTCTTCCTCTAGGCCTCCTGCCTGGCAGTTCAAAACCCAGCGTCCTTCTACCAACATATCTCTCCTCTGGACATGTCCCAACCATCTCAGTCTGGCCTCTCTGACTTTATCTCCAAAACCTCTGATGTGCTCATTCCTGATCCTGTCCATCCTGGTCACACCCAAAGAGAACCTCAGCATCTTCATCTCAGCTACCTCCAGCTCTTCCTCTTGTCTGGGCCAAACAACATCGCTGGTCTCACCCCAGTTTTGGACACCTTTGAAGATCGGCAATCAAATCGGGATCTCAGACAGATCATCCAATCATAAGGCAGAAGCCGAGCGTCCAAGCCTGCCCGCGGCCCTGTGGACCTCCAGAGACGCATTAGTTTCAAGAAAAGCAGCAGACCAACCGAGACGAACGAGGGAACTTTTCATGTTCCATAGCTCACCATGACCGAGCTAAGATGAGTAAAATAACTAATACCGCGTCTGAGCGCCGAAGTTTGGAGCGCCTTTGGATTAATTTCAGAAGGGTGCAGCAACGTTTGAATGCTGAAGTATTTTGACCAATAATGAGCCGAATTCAACCACAAACTAGTATGATTTATGAATTCATACGTTGAAAACCCGCGATAGAGTGAAGCCGTGAAATTGGGGTTCATTGCAGTCCTGGTGATTTCTTCACATGGCAGATCCTGTTTTCCTGAGGCCTCCACCCACAAGCCGCCCCCCCCCCGCCATCCCACCTTTTGTACCCTTCCTTCCCCTCCCACTCGGGATCTGGCAGACTCGGAGCTTTGTGTCAAATAATCCTCACAGACTCTCAAATACCCAATATTGTCCTCATAATTGATTCTCATCTTTCAGTCGCTGGTAATCGGCTCGGTTATCTTCCCAGAGGAAGCTTTCTCTCGCCTTCTAGCGTACACGCAAGGAGCAGGCGTGCTCGTGTCACGCGGGACGATACGCGGCAAGCGAGTCGGCTTCCTTTCCCATTCCCTTCCAACTGGAAAAGACACAAGCGCGCGGGCCCTTTAAGAACATTGGCTCCCCAGGCAGACGCGGCTCCCGTCTGCTCCACCACTACCTCGCCGCATCTGCCATGCGCTAGCTCGGAACTAGGTTGTTTCCATGGTGACCGCATATTTGACGGACAGGTCCCCCGCGCATGATGGCCGGGACGGCTTTCTGGCGGGAGGCCGGGGGTGTCGTCTGTCTGCAAATTCCCCTTGGATATGATCCGTGACAACTGAGCATGAATTCCTGTTTCCTTCCGACATACTGTATGCTTTCAAACATGGCTGACGTGCGGCATCACATTAAGTAGCGCCGGCGGTTGCACATTTTGCAAGTCGGTAACGGTGACTCACCCTCGCTAGTCGCATCGTAAAAGTCCGACATTCTAAATGGCCACTGGGAAATCTTTCTTCTGTGTTACGCATTTTTCAGTACATCACACATTTTTACATCCTTACACGGGCCTAAAGAAATGACGGAATATTGGATACAATTAGGTGAATAGCAAGATTAATTGTATACGCTTGCCTACAGTCAAACGTGGTGGTGGTAGCATCGTGGTCTTGGGGCTGCACGAGTGCTGAGGGAACTGGGGAGTCGCGGTTCCTCGAGGGTAAACATGAATTTCAACACCAGTGAGTAGCAAGATAATTGTGTCCTGTCTAAAGTCAAGCATGGTGGCGGTAGAGTCATCGTCTTGGGCTGCATGAGTGCTGCTGGAACGGGGGAGTCGCGGTTCTTCGAGGGTAAACATGAATTTCAACACCAGTGAGTAGCAAGATAATTGTGTCCTGTCTAAAGTCAAGCATGGTGGCGGTAGAGTCATCGTCTTGGGCTGCATGAGTGCTGCTGGAACGAGGAAGATGTGGTTCTTTGAGGGGAAAAAGGAATTTCCACCGCAGTGAGTAGCAAAATAATTCTATCTTGTCTACTGTCAAGCATGGCGGTGGTATCGTCATGATCTGGGGCTGCACGAGTACTGCTGAAACTGCGTAGTTGCGGTTCATTAAATGGAAAAATGAATTCCAATACCAATGAGTGGCAAGATAATTGGGTCTTACCTCCAGTCAATCATGGTAGGGGTAGCGTCATGTTGTGGAGCTGCATGAGTGCTGCCGGAACTGGGGAGTCGCGTTTCTTTGAGGTTAAACATGAATTTCAACACTAGTGAGTAGCAAAATAATTCTATCTTCTCTACAGTCAAGCATGGTGGTGGTAGCATCACAGTGTAGAGCTGCATGAGTGCTGCCGGAACCGGGGAGTTGTGGTTCTTTGAGGGGGGGCATGAATTCCAACACCAATGAGTTGCAAGATAATTGTGTCTTACCTCCAGTCAATCATGGTAGGGGTAGCGTCATGTTGTGTGGCTGCATGAGTGTTGCCGGGACTGAGGAGTTGTGGTTCTTAGAGGGGCAACATGAATTTTAACACCGGTGAGTAGCAAAATTATTCTGTCTTACCTCCAGTCAAGCATGGTGGTGGTAGCATCACGGTGTAGAGCTGCATGAGTGCTGCCGGAACCGGGGAGTTGTGGTTCCTTGAGGGGAAACATGAATTTCAACACCAGTGAGAAGCAAGATAATTGTGTCTTATCTCCAGTTAAGCACGGCGGTGGTAGCGTCAGGATCCGGGGCTACACGAGTGCTGCTAAAACTGTGCTGTGGAAAGCAAAAAATGAATTCCAGTCAAATGCGGTGGTGGTAGTGTCATGGTCTGGGGCGGCACGAGTGCTGCCAGAACTGGGAATTTGCTGTTCTTTAAGCAGAGATATGGATTTCAATATCATTGAGTAGCAAAATAATTCTTCTAAACTATAGTCTACAGTCAAACGTGGTGGCGGTAGTGTCATGGTCTGGGGCTGCACGAGTGCTGCCGGCATCGCGGAGTTGTTGTTGTAACAGGAACTGCTATTACAGTATAACAGAGCAGGAAAAGAAGTAGTAGTAGTTCCATGCGACCGCAGCAGCTTTTGGGGCTCCCACACATCATGTTGATAAATGTGTGCCATAGAGCGACTACGCTCCAAGCGCAAGGGGAAAATATGGTCAAATGAAGACCTCCGTGGCAGTGGCAGGCAATTGTGCACCTTTTCATGCCCCAAAACAAAGCATCCTTCAAACGCTTCCTTGAAGGATTACCCTCCCCTGTTTGCAGAACCGCACGGCAACACCCTCGTTGTCGTTATACTAACAAGACACTGCAGCTGGACGGAGTGTCTTTGTCTTGCTGGGCTGACGGGACGTTTGTTGGGACGCCCGCAAGGCACACCTGCAGGTCACACACACACACACACACACACGCACACACGCACACACGCCACCTAAATCCTGGAATGTCCGCACCCACTCACAAGCACACATCGGAGGTTTTATGCTGATGATCGCTGGCAACCACAACCATGTATCCTGCCAGGCACATGTACAGTCACTGCTAGCGCCACCTGTGGGCCGTGGTCACCAGCATGTGTGTGCAATAGAGATGTGGGTCATGGTCTTCTGGGAAATTAAATAGCCTGCAAAGACAGTTTGCTTGATGGCGGCCATGTTTTTTAACTCGTCTTGTTTACATTGTACACACACTTGACACGTGACACTCCCCCAATGGAATAAAAATCTGAAATAATGAGCAAAAAAGTTAAAAATTACGAGATGAAAAGTCACATTCATTAGTTACAAAGTCCAAATAATGAGATAAATAGTTTACAAAATGTGAATTTAAGATCAAAATTCAATATATGGGGTAAAAGTCCAAAGTATGAGATGAAAAAGTCAAAATATACATAAAACATAAAAAGTCATAATTATGAGATAAATAGTAATACTATTGGCTAAAAAGTCAAAATGATCAAATAAAAAATAAATATGAGATTACAAGAATTCAAATCAAATAAAAAGTTGAAAATGTGAATATAAGAAAAAAGTCAAAGTATGAGATAAACAGTCATAAATATGATATTTAAAAAATAAATAAATTATGAAGTAAAACTTTGAGCTAAAAAGTCAAAACTATGCGATAAAAAAGTCAAAATCTACATAAAACATAAAAAGTCATACTTGTGAGATTTAAAAAAAATGTCAAAATATGAGATAAAAGTCATAATTTTGAGGCTAAAAAGTCCAAATTACAAGACATTCCATCCATTTTCTACGCCGCTTATCCTTAATAGCGTGGCGGGGGTATGCTGGAGCCTATCCCAGCTGACGCGGCACGAGAGGCAGGGTACAACCTGCACCCGTGCCCAGTCAATTGCAAGGCAAAATTATAAGGGGCAAAAGTGGAAATGTGTGTGCCAATTTCTGTGCCGGCTGAGCAAAACATCCTTAAAAACATGCTACAGCTGTGTGAGAAATTTCAAGTTATACGCAGCGGTGGACGAGGTTAGCATCCTCCAGCAACAAGCTAGCTTTAGACCCTGTCAGCACGGCAAAACAAAACCCGGGATTTTTTCTGGAGCTCCCGAGGGGGCAAGAAGTGCTCTTGAGGCCCCTTGCCGTCGTTGGAGCAGCCGATTTCATTCCTCACCAGCGCATACTGGGTACTGGGGAGACCAAAACATTAATTGTGCAGCCTTAACGACCGGCAACGTGTGCTTTTGTGTAATGTGAGCTTCAACGAGAGCCGCCCGGCGTCCTCAGAGCCATCCAAACAACACTCAAAGTGGGCCGCTTATTGCGCCATACAGATACAAATCTGCACACAACACCCTTGCCACAAAAACACCCTTATGTCTTACCGCAAGGCATGCTGGGTAGCCTGTGGTACTCTTTCTTCCCAACATGTTTTTCCCATGATTGCAAAATAGGTGGAGGATATTTATTATTGTTTATTCTTCATATTGCCGTTGCACATGAGAGAAAAAAATAGCCCAATGGTGAGTCATAATTATGCGATTCATAATTATGAAATAAAAAGCATGAAAAGCCGAGATCTGAAAAGTCAAAATTTTGAGATAAAGTCATAATAATAATTTAAGAAATTGAAATTTTGAGATAAAAAATAGAAATTATGGGATTAAAAAAAAAAAAAAAAAAAAAAAAAAAAAACAATAAAAAATAAAAAAAAAAAAATATAATTTATTTAATTATGAGTTAAAAGGTAAAATTTTGAGGTAAAGTCATAAAAATGACAGAAAAAGTTGACATAATGCGATTTAAAAAAAAAAGTTGAAATTATGTGATAAAAACTGAAAAATATGAGATAAAAACTCAAAATTATAAGACAAAAAGTTAAAATTATGACCTAAAAAGTTGAAATCATGAGATAAAAAGTTTACATTTTTAAATAAAGTCAGAACAATCATATAAGAAGTTGCTATATGCGATAAAAAGTTGAAATTATGAAAAAAAGGTAAAATTATGAGGTAAAATTTTAAAATCCGAGCTAAAAAGTTAACATTTTAAGATACAGTCATAATTATGGGCCAAAAAGTCAAAATTACAAAATAAAAAGTCATAAATATGGGATAAAAAGTTAACATTTGAAGATAAAGTCATAATATTGAGGTAAGAAAATGATGTTATGCAATAAAATGTTGAAATTATGAGATAAAAAGTCATAAATGTGAACTAGAAAATCCACATTAAAAAAAAAGTTAAAATTATGACCTTAAAAATTGAAATCATGAGCTAAAAAGGTAACATTCTGAGATAAAGTCATAATAATCATATAAGAAGTTGACATTATGTGATTTAAAAAAGTTGAAATTATGGAATAAAAAGTAAAAAATATGAGATAAAAATTCAAAATGATAAAATACACACTACTACTAAAAAAACGTTAAAAACACGGACTTAGAAGGCGAAACAGTGAAAATATTCCATGTAGAAATTAGGAGCTTTTTCTCGGCCCAGCTGGCTGTAGAACCAGCTGCCCCGAGAAAAAAAAAGTTCCACCTCTGTTTGTTTTTTTGCGTGACGAGCAGCCAAGCGAAGACTGGGAAGGCTAAAAAGCGAAGTGAAAGTGTTTTGTTTTGCCAAAGGTGAAGCCGTGAAGCGTCGTTTGAAACGCGCCGCTGAAGGTTGAAACGAAGGCGTTTTGCTCTTTGCTGTAACGGACGCACGAAACCAACGCACTTCACGTCCGTGTCTCTTTGTGTTCCCCTTCCCTGCCGTCTTTTTACTCCATTGCAGTTCATGCAGTAC
This sequence comes from Oostethus manadensis, assembly GCA_024372805.1. Lineage (NCBI taxonomy): Eukaryota > Metazoa > Chordata > Actinopteri > Syngnathiformes > Syngnathidae > Oostethus > Oostethus manadensis. The sequence continues at coordinate 355,581 of QODF01000263.1, forward strand.
AGCCTTTGCATTGTATTGATGCCGCAAAGTCCTACTGGCCGCTAAGTCCTACTGTCCCAAATGCACAAAGGAGCAGAATAAATTTTTCCACATCAAAAGCTGTCATTTTACCATTAAAGGTCCCTGTTCCCCGAGAAACAAGTTGGAATTTTATGGGAATAAAAGTCGTAATATTATGAGAAAAAAAAGTTGTAATATTATGAGAAAAAAGTAATCATTTTACTACAAAAGTCATTGTTTTCGAAGAAAAAAAAATAATTGTCATTTCGTGACAAAAAAGTTGTAATTTCATGACAAAAAGGTTGTACTTTTCCAAGAAAAAAGTCGTAACTTTCTGAGAAAATAGTCATAATTTTCCAAGAAAAAAGTTTGTAATTTTATGAGAAAAAGTTGTACTTTCATGAGAATAAAAGTCGTAACTTTACAAGAAAAATGTAACATTCCAAGAAAAAAGCCATAATTAAATTAAAAGAGTCCGAATTTTAAAGGAAATAGTTGTAATATTATGAGACTAAAAATCATAATTTTAAGAGAAAAAAGTTGTAATTGTTTGTGAAAAAAACACAAAAAATTTTACACAAAAATATATATTTTACAAGACAAAAGTAGCAATTTTATGAGAATAAAAATTATAATTTTACATGAAAAGAGTCGTCATTTTACGAGAATAGAAGTCGTAACTTTACGAGAAATAAGTCGTAACTTTACGAACAAAATGTAATTTTCCAAGAAAAAGTCAGAATTTTCCAACAAAATTGTTGTAATATTATAAGAATACAAATCATGATTTTATGAGATGCAAGTCTCATGTTATGAGAAAAAAGTTGTAATCTTACGAAAAAAAATTTGTATTTTAAGAGACAAAAGTAGCAATTTTACGGGAAAAAAGCTGTAATATTTTTTTTATTAAAATCATAATTTTACGAGAAAAAAGTTGTCATTTTATGAGAAAAAAGTGGAAATATGACAAAAACAAAAGGCATGTTGACGCGAGCAGGTCTCGGCCTGGGCTCGTTCTTAGACGGGAATTTGCCAAGCATGTCCGAAATAAACCAGACCAGGACCGCATACCGTTCTCCTTGTGCTCATTTTGTTCACCACACGGCTCCGTTTACGCTCTCTGGCGCAAAGCGTGGTGTCACATGATCATACATCACTACACCCCCCGCCCCCAACACCCACACCCCAAGCTGTTCACCACTTTCTTTTCCCCGTCTGCTCCAAAACAAAGCACTAGAGCGCCTCCTTCCAGCGCCCCCTAGAGATTTGGAACAAGGCAAATTTGTTACACTTGTCACCGGCTCAGCCCAAGACCAGAAAATCGCACAGTAATTCCGTGAAGGTACCAGGATGGATCATGATACATGGTGATATCAGTCTTCTTACGGTACCAAATGATCAAATCGGATCATCGAGCAAATGTAAATATTAGTCGATGACGACACAACTTAACTGAAGTTAATTGAGATCTCTCAGTGTGGGAAAGGTTATGAATTCATCTCTAAAGCTTTGGGACTCCAGCAAACCACCACGAGAGCCATTACCCACAAATGGCCAAAACATGGAACAGTGGTGACCCTTCGCTGGAGTGTTCGACCAACCAAAATGAACCCAAGAGCGCAGCAACGACTCGTCCAAGAGGTCACAAAAGACCCCATAGCAACATCCAAAGAACTGCAGGCCTCACTTGCCTCAGTTAAGGTCAGTGTTCATGACTCCACCATAAGAAAGACACTGGGCAAAAACTGCCTGCATTGCAGAATTCCAAGACCAAAACTACTGGTGAACAAAAACAACATTAAGGCTCGTCTTATGATCTCCAAGACCTTTGGGAATATACTCTGTGGTCTCACCAAACAAAAGCTGAACTTTTTGGAAGGTGTGTGTCCCGTTACATCTGGCACATTGCAGAAAAAGAACATCATAAGAACCGTAAAACACGGTGGTGGTGGTGTGATGGTCTGGGGCTGTTTTGCTGCTTCAGGACCTGGAAGACTTGCTGTGATAGATGGAAGCATGGATTCTGCCGTCTACAAAAAACTCGACCTTTGACTGGCTGAAGAAAAACCAAATGAAGACTTTGGAGTCTGACCTGAACCCTATTGATATGCTGTGGCATGACCTTAAAAAGGCGCCTCATGCTGGAAAAGCCTCCAATGTGACCGAATGACAACAATTCTGCAAAATTCCTCCCCAGCGCTGTAAAGAGACTCATTGCAAGTTATCAACAACGCTGGATTGCAGTTGTTGCTGCTAAGGGTGACCCAAACACTTATTAGCTTTAGGCTAACATCACTTTTTCACACAGGCCCATGTAGCTTTGCATTTTTTCTCCATTCATAATAAAAATGTTCATTGAAAAACTGCATTTTGAGTTCAATTCTGTCATCGACTATTTTTGTTTGATGATCTGATACATTTAAGTGTGACAACGATGCAAAAAAAAAAGGAATCAGAAAGGTGACAAACACATTTCACACCACTGTGTTATTTTTATTTACTTTAAAATAAATAAAACATTATTACAGTTATTTGCATGTGTGTTAAAAACTGGAAAATCATTCTTTTTAAAAGTATTCATTTCATTATATTGAATTTTTATAATCAAATTTAACAATTATTATTATTTGAATGTGTATTGTTTTTTGCCATGTTAACATTTAGAGCCTTAATTATTATAATAATAATGAAATATATGTATTTAATCAATTTGTAAAAATGAATCAAGTAAAATTAGAAATTCTGTATGCATAGTATTAAAACATATTTATTCCAGCACAGATGAAGATGCAGAGGTTCTCTTTGGGTGTGACCAGGATGGACAGGATCAGGAATGAGCACATCAGAGGGACAGCACATGTTAGAGGAGGAGAGATAGTGAATATATTGGTAGAAGGATGCTGGGTTTTGAACTAGAGGAGGAGGTTTATGGATGTAGTGAAAGAGGACATGAAGGTAGTTGACGCGGGAGGAGACGGGGTTAGATGGAGGCGGAAGGGATAAGCGGGAAGGAAAGGACGATTTATTTGATCCTTGTTTCAGCTGAGCGTGTTACATCATTTATTGTCCCTGTTATATAAACATAACGGCTGTACATTATTTTTTGCATGTTTATTGTCAGCCTAGAGAGGCCACTTGAGTGAGGCAAAAGGACTTTTGTGTTCCCACTTCCTGTTGGTCTCACACACACACACACACACGCGCGCGCAGACGTTTTTGATGAGCTATGCAAAGTTTGTGCTGATGTGCGTCCTATCTGAACAGGAAGTATAGCATCTTTTTTTGGGGGTGAAAATTGTTCCTGTGATGGAGAACACGAGATATAGAAGAAGGCGGCGTGGCACGTAAATGAAGTGTAACAAATACATGCACTCACGCACACATGGGGGGGCGGGGCTATAAACACGACCTAAAGGGAAAGAGGGGCGGGGTGGGAGGTCAGCGCTGCAGATGAGCAGGACCTTGAGGTGGTGTTTTTCTCCACGCCAGAATGCTTATTCAAGCCGCTCCCTCCGCTGTGCCTGGAGGTGTGTGATCAGGTTCCTTAGGGAATGTTTATTTCATCCAGTCACTGAAGCTTATTCCGCTCAAGGTCACCGCAGATATAAAGTCTCCTGGAGGCCGGGAGTTCTTTAGATGCATGAGCAGGAAAAGCAGAAACCCCAGCGGCGCGCTCACCGTGCATCTTCCACCAGTCACTCCTATCTTCTTCTTGCTGACAAGACCTTCACCGCCTCCCTCCCCTGGTGGGACGAAGTCGGCTTATTTGATCCTTTCTTTATGCTGAAGGTCACCGAGGTCTCTTAGTGTACTGTCAATCATGGTCTCCGGTTTACACGAGGAAAAGAGCGGCGACTTCTTGTATTAATTATTTGACGGACATCCCTCCCTTATTGCAGCTGGTTGCGGACATGACCATGGCAAGCAAATGTCCACAAAGAGGTTTTCTATGCTCTAACTATGAAAAAATTGCATTTATGAATAAATAATCCCAATTTTCCACCTTGTAAATATGGTTTTTAACAACACGAGAGCCCTCCAGACATGAAATAACACCCCTATAGTCATCTTTGCATTTCTATAACTCAATATAGTAGACTTAATAAAAGAAAGTACATATTAGACATAATATAGACTCACACGTGTTAGTATAGGCAGATTTTGTTGTTGTTCTTTTTTTACTTCCTGTTTTGTACCGTATTCCTTGCGCTGGCTTTTGTATCATCGATGTAACATTACTGACACCCAGTGACCCGTGAGTCTTTGAATGATCTTCTGAATGCCCTGTGACTGTATTTTAGCCTAAAGCTAATAAGCGGTTGGGCCACCCTTAGCAGCAACAACTGCAATCAAGCGTTTTTGATAACTTGCAACGAGTCTCTTACAGCGCTGGGGAGGAATTTTGCAGAATTGTTGTCATTCGGTCACATTGGAGGCTTTTCCAGCCTGAGGCGCCTTTTTAAGGTCATGCCACCGCATCTCAATAGGATTCAGGCCAGACTCCATTTGGTTTTTCTTCAGCCAATCAGAGGTGGACTTGCTGGTGTGTTGTGGATCATTGTCCTGCTGCACAACCCGAGTTGCTTTTCAGTTTGAGCTCACAAACAGATGGCCCGACAATCTCGTGGATTTTTTGTGGTAGAACGCAGAATCCAAGCTTCCATTTATCACAGCAAGTCTTCCAGGTCCTGAAACTGCAAAACCGCCCCAGACCATCACACCACCCCCACCGTGTTTTACCGTTGCTATGATGTTCTTTTTCTGAAATGCAGGGTTACTTTTACGTCAGATGTAACGCTACACACACCTTACGTTCAGCTTTTGCCTGGTCAGACCCCAGAGTTTTTTCCCAAAGGTCTTGGGGGTCATCGAGATCTTTTCTGCCAAAATTGAGACGAGCCCTAATGTTGTTTTTGTTCAGCAGTGGTTTTGGGCTTGGAATTCTGCCATGCAGGCCGTTTTTGCCCCGTGTCTTTTTTTTTTTGGTGGAGTCATGAACTCTGACCTTAACTGAGGCCTGCAGTTATTTGGATGTTGTTGTGGGGTCTTTTGTGACCTCTCGTTTTTTTGTCTTCGACTAAGGATTTTCACAGTCAAATCTGGTTTGTTACATTTTGTTCTTATTCAGCTGATTGTAAAAATACCTTAATGTTTTTGACCAACTGGTGCTGCTGTCCAAAAAATACCAACCGTTCTTTCCCGTCTGTGGAAGGATGGCAGTGACAAGCACCTTCCAGCTCAGGCACACCCCTTCAGGATGAAGCGAGTACTGCAGGGCTTCTGCAGACTCAACCCCTCCCCAACGCCGCCCCGTGAGCAAGAACAAAACAGGAACGATGCGAAGCAGCGGCGCGGCGCAGACATGATGGAAACAAAGCCGCCGTGCGGCGAGGAGACCGGTACGCGACAGCAGGTGACGAAGGACGATAGATGCTGTGAGGCGGACACGGCCGGGGGAAAAGGGGTTTGATAACCGGTAGCCACTGGCCATGAAAGGATGATAAATGTCTACCATTTAGGGTGGGAGGAAGACTTCCTTCCTTTTCGACGCTTCAACCGTTCTGAAGCTCAGGAGCTCCACCGCGTCCATTTATAGACGCTTGACCCGTTTTGTTAAGAGGCTAATTATTCATACTTAAATACGACGCTTTGTAAGTGCACTCTGTCTCCTGTAGTCCCCAGGGGGTGCGGTCACTGGTGTTGTCTGTATGAGTGACGGGAAGAAAAGCTCGGCATCGCTCGGGCGGTGGGTTTGGGTGTACGGTCACCCCTCGTTTATTGAGGTTCATCGTTCCAGACCCAACCGTGATAATATATAAATCACATTTCCATAGTTACAACATAGAACACCTGCTCACGACCGTTTTTAACATTACCAGAGCCCTATACACATGAAATAACAACCCTATAGTGTCGTATGTAGTGTTGTATTACCCAAAACAGTACACATAATAAGAGAAAATAAGACATATAAGACATAATATTGACACATTAGCATTGGGGGAGTTTTTTCTTGGGTTTTTTTTTACTTCCTGTTATGGGAATTACTTCCTGTGGTGTCTATTGTCTCATCATTGTAACATTAGCATACTACATATCATTGCAACGTCTTCTGAATGCCTTATTTTTGTATTTTACCTCATGTAAACATTTTTGAAAACGCTTCTTTTGGACAGAAATGTAGAAGTTTAGAATGTGCATGTTCTTTTTACTAAGAATAGGCTGTGTTCAACCACAAAACAGCAAGGATTTATTAATTACTCTTAATTTCCAGACTATTAAGCGCACCTGAATATACCCGTTCAATTTAAAAAGAAAACATTTTTGCACATACAAATGCCACACTTTTCTGTAAGCCAAAGGTGTCCATGGGGTATTTACACAGAAAGTCACACTATAAACCTTGCAATGCTGCCTAGCCTTGGTGTTCCCAGCGTTTGCTCTGATGACTGAGACATGAGGCACATTTTTTCCATCGCCCGCAGTCCAAGCAGAAGCTGTAGCAGTTCAACACTTGATCAAACCTACTTATTTTCCAGATCACAACACAGTTGCTGCATGAGACTTCGAAACGTGACAAAACATGAATGGTAGTTCTTTCAGCGTAAACCAACCTAATCTACTGCGGTTGTGTCTTTACATAACGACACAACAACATAAATGGTCAGCCCCTAAACATCCCCAGTGCTCATCCTGTTCCTCCTTGCACAAAGGAGCAGACACCGATTCTGCTGAGGTTTTAAGGACCTTCTACGTCCCCGTCCAGCTCTCCCGGAGTAACTACCTGTCCCCTGACAGCAAACCTTCTTGCAACGGTACGTATTGATGTGCCATCCTGGAGGAGTTGGGCTACTTGTGCCACCTCTAGCGTCCGGGTAGCGCACCGTGCTATCAACAGCGATGTTGAGCCAAGCCAAATGAAAAACTACAGCAGTAGAAAGTCAGTCAGTAAAAAATCTGCCAAAAGAGTCAGTGGCCCCAACCTGGAAAACTATTCCTGTTTTGGGGTCCGTCTCATGGTTGCCCCTCTGATGCTCCTGTTGTTGTTTTCATTAACAACAAAGCAGCTGAAACTGATGAACAACCCCCTCTGCTACTTAACTGACCACATCAATATCCCAGGAGTTTGACTGATAGCTTACTATACTCTGATTAAAAAGTTTTTCTCTCATTTCTTTGAGCGGTGTATGTAACCATACGCAGTTTGGAATTGTTTTCCGCATGTAAAGCGGCAATCATAAAACTATAAAAACAAATGATTAGCTCTGTGGAACAGATGAACCGGATCTATGTTGTTTCTTAAGGGAAAAATGGATTCAGTCAGTGACCGTTTGGGTTAGAGTCGGACCTCCTGCAACGAATGCATGACGCCAACCAGGGTTGCATTTCATGGATGCATTTTGACGGCAACCCATAGAGGGCGGCACTACTGAAAACTGTTTCCCACTGAAATGACTTGTGAATGGGTTTTGTATGGTACTTGAATTTACCGTGTTCCTTTAATCCATTTTTAAAGGGCCTCTGAGTGCAAATGTGTTAATGTTCCGATGCTGGAAATCCCACCGTTGTTTTTTCCTAGCCATCATCCATTTTTAAAGGCGGACCTTTTATGCGGCAACTTTAAACACACCTAATTTACCGTGGTCCGACCTGCACACGTAGCGCTGCCAAGACCGCCCCAGCCCTTTCTCGACATCACATCCTGTTCTATTATTTATTCCCTCAGACGGCGTGTGCGACTGTGTTGGGTTTTTTTTTTTCTATCTTCACTCCGATGTGCAGTCAGATGCTTTCATCATGCACGCCGTGCAAAATGAGAACATGTCAGCCAGTTGCCATATTCCCTCCGCCGCTTCTGGGACGAATCAGGTGGAAGGTAATTCCCCCCGGGCTCGCTCGCGTTCGTTTCCACCCCAACCCCCGACATTGTTGACTTAATTCACCCGCTTCCACATTGTCCTCGCTTGGGTGGATTCTTGCGGAGTTTTCCTGAGTCTGGAAGTGCAAACCACGGGGAGGCACGGACAGACGGACTCCCTGTGATATTCCTGAAGACGTTGCCGTACGGGCCCGCCGGAGGGTCAGCTATTTGTTTCACGCAAACATGCTCGGATGCTAGAAAGAGGATGTCGGGTCCGCATGCGGTCCCGACAGGCTTTACGGCACATACCGAGCCTCGACAACAAATAGTCTGGGAATGTAGACAGCGGTGATGTTAAGGATAAACCACTTTGACTATTCCCCATTGCTACTACTCAGCCATACGGTATAGTTCAAAATAATACTGCAATGTGACTAACCAGATGAAGTACTGTTATTAGTACATTTTTATTGCTACATGGCAACAAGTTACCAGTAGGTGCAGTAGATTCTCAGAAAACAAAAAATACCCAGCATTCATGATATGCACGCACTTAGGGCTGTGTAATTGGCCAATTAGTGGAAAGGGGCGTGTTTAAAAAAATAGCAGTGTCTGCCATTGGCTTTACTAACTCAAAACTATTTAGTTTCTAGGATTTGGCAATCCTGTGAAGGACTAAACTAATATTTAGTTTGCTTCACGTCTGTGCGGCAGGGACTCAACCAACTTGCGGCACCTTTCAGCTGTTATTTTGCTGGTTTGCTAGTGTGTTTGGGGTGATGGTCTTGTCAAAACCGCCATTTCAAGGGCGTGTCCTCTTCAGCATAAGACACATGACCTCTTCAAGTATTCTGACATATGCAAACTGATCCATGATCCCTGCTACGGGATAAATAGGAGGAGGAACATGCCCATATCAAGATGCTTCACTGTGTACTGTGGCTTGAATTCAGAGTTTGAGGTCGTCTCACAAACTGGACCCAAAAAGAACAATTTTGCTCTCATCAGTCCACAAAATGTTCCTCCTTTTCTTTGGCAAATTGTAACCTCTTCTGCACATGCCTTTTTTTAACTGAGGGACTTTGCGGGGGGTTCTTGTAAATAGATTAGCTTAACACAGACGTCTTCTAACGGTCACAGTACTTACAGGTAACTCCAGACTGTCATTGATCATCCTGATCGTTGACTGAGTCCATTTTGGTAGTTGTCTTTCCTTTTCTGCCACGTGTCGGTTTGGCTCTGGAGATCTCTGCTCTGGAGCATGGGAGATCATTTTAGCTGAACTGCCACGATTTTTTTTGCGCCTCTTCATACGTTTTCCCGTCTCCAATCAAGTTTTTAATCAAAGGACCCGTGACAAGTCTTGAACGACCCTTTTCCCCTCAGGCTTTCAAAGGGAAACAATGTTCAACAAGCGCTGCTTTCATCGTTAAAATACGACACAGAGGTGTAATTTTCATGAAAATTCTCGTTGAAAACCGAATTCTACCACTTTGTCGTAAAGACAACGTCGATAAAAGCACTTGTGTTTCTGAAGGAAAACCAGGTGTGTGCCAGACATGCAAGCGTCTTCTGTTCGCTTTTGTTCTCCCGCCAAGGTTGCGTCTGAAAAGGGAAGATAACGACAAAAGGAGGCCAAACAATCGGAGAAAAAACGAGCTGTAATCGCGCAGACCTTGGCGCAGGCGAGCGACGGAGATTGTGGCGAATGAGCGGGAAATCAGACGAGGGACAAAGCAAGACGGCGACGGAGGAGAGGAGAAGATGACAGGGTTGGAAAATGTCGGTGTTTTAGAACAATGCCGAGGAACACGGGTGTGGAAAGATGAGAATATATTTCAAAAAACATTTAAAAAAATAAAAATCACCTAGAAAATTGTAAAAATAGTTCTATTTTTTATTAAAATAACATTTCCTATAATTCCTGTCTTGCGTTGGTTGTTTTATGTGATAAAATGTGTGATATTTTTTAAGAAGCTGCTGGAAATATGAATTTCCCTTTGTAGATTAATAATGCATTAATTAATCTATTAATAATCTCCAATTAATTAATCTGTTAAATAATAGCTATCTAAAAAAATACATGAATAAAAATGACTTAAATAAATGTGTAAAAATAAACAAAATTCAATCAATGCAAGTCGGGATGTGGGTTCCAGGTTGAGACCAGTTGAGGACCCCTGCCCCTAAAACAGGCGTTCTCAACTGGTCTGAACCCGAAACCCCAAAACAAAAATGGGTAGTGGGTAACCACCTCCCTAACCCGGCTAGTCCGTTGAGGGACGACACCCTCTTAGCCAGGAGCGAGGAGAACTCACCCGGGTATTTCGCAGCCTTGATGTTGCAAAGGGTCGGCGCCGCTGGACCCGGATCACGCACGACCAGAGTAACCACCTTTTGGTTGTACGCGACACAGACCCTCCGCTCAAATTGTTTGTTGCTCTTGGAAAGGACCTGGATAATTTACCCATCCGCTGGCAATCAGAGTGACCTGTTCCGGAATAACCTCAGACCAATTTCTGTATCAGCCCGCTTAGTCTTTGTTATCACAGAAAGTACCGGAAGACAAGGAGGGCATACAAGTAGACAGTTCTGACTATAAGGATGATATTCTTAAAGGCCTCGATGGGCTACACTCACATACACTTAGATATGAAAAAGCGTAAGGCCAATACTTGGTTGTCATTAGGGACCGTCAATAAATTACTATTGCGTAAAAAGAGGTTTGTCCAAAAATGAAAAAAGGCATATATTCAAATCCCACCACAAATGGATGTATAAGCATGTCAAATGACTAGTCCTGCCCGAAAAGTATTGTGATGGCGGCTGAAGAATCCCACGTCAGGATGGCTGTAATTCAGTTGGCCATTTGTTGGCATGTCAACACAGAACTGGCTCCTTCGAGCAGACGTTGCGCTTCCTAGTTTCCCGTTATCTCCCCTTCTCATGAGAGACGTTATTAGATGTTACACTTGACTGTGTCTATGACTACACCGTGTATTTAACAAGCATAAACCAGCAAATAAGGCCTTGGGGGGGTCTGTGCTCCACTTGTGTGTCCAGAAGATGTTAGCGTGATGAATAAATTGTTTCCCGGGGCTTTTTATAGCGCCGATAAATATTCATCCTCGCCGCTGCGGTGCCGGGCTATTGGCGAGGCGAGAGAGCGTAAGGACGCCGGAATGGGGCGAGCCTTCGGTCCTCGCGTACCCACGGCCAAAAGCCGCCGAGTCCCTTTGCTGATCTCAGAACTCAAGACAACAGAAGCGATAGTGTAGCGGTATTCTGGCTCCACGGTGTGTCCCGGCAGCTGAAAGTGGACTTTTTTTTTTCAAATACGACGTTTCTCCTCCTTTTCTGTATTTTTCCGACCGCCTCGCCTGCCCCCCTTCTTTCTCCAACCCTGCGCCTCACCGGGGGGGCCGCGGAAAAGGGGCTTGGGGGTGAAAACACAAACTTCGTCTCATCAAAGTATGACTTTTTTCATAAAAATAAGACTTTTTTCTCATAATATTATGACTTTTTTCATAAAAATAAGACTTTTTTTGCACGCTTTTTTTCTGCACCGGTCTGTCGTGGTGAAGAGAGAGCTGAGCCGAAAGGCAAAGCTCTCGATTTACCGGTGGATCTACGTTTCTACCCTCACCTGTGGTCATGAGCTTTGGGTAGTGACCGAAAGGACAAGATCACGGGTACAAGCGGCCGAAATGAGTTTTCTCCGCAGGGTGGCTGGGCTCTCCCTTAGAGATAGGGTGAGAAGCACTGTCATCCGGGAGAGACTCGGAGTAGAACCGCTGCTCCTCCGCATTGAGAGGAGCCAGATGAGGTGGCTCGGGCATCTGGTTAGGACGCCTCCCGGATGCCTCCCTGGGGAGGTGTTCGGGGCACGTCCAACCGGTAGGAGGCCTCGGGAAAGACCCAGGACACGTTGGAGAGACTATGTCTCTCAGCTGGCCTGGGAACGCCTCGGCATCCGCTGGGAAGAGCTGGACGAAGTGGCCGGGGAGAGGAACCTCCGGGCTTCCCTGCTCAGGTTGCTGCCCCCGCGACCCGACCTCGGATAAGCGGAAGAAAATGGATGGATGGAAAATTTCTCATAGTATTGCAACTTTTTTCTCATGAAATTAACTTTTTTTCGTAAAATGAAAAAAAAATTCTTGTAATATCACAATTTTTTTTAACATAAAAAATACAACTTTTTCTCATAAAACTATGATTTTTTTAATAGTAATGTGAAACACCAACTTTTTTCTTGTAGTAATATAACTTTTGTTATTGTAAAATTACAAATTTTCTCATATTATTAAAATTTTTTCTTGTAAAATTACAATTTTGCCTCATACTATTTGGACTTTTGTTTTGTAAAAATGCAACTGTTATTCTCCCAAAAGGAAGACTTTTTCTTGTAAAGCTGGAGTTCTTAAGTGCACGCCACAGACGAGTCCGAGGAACGCATCGACCCAGCGCGGCCTCTTGGCGTTGTGACAAAACCCCGCCATAAACATTTCATGGAACCGTAGGGGGGGGGCGCCGTCTGCCAGCTTTTAAATGTTTAAAGATCGCCGTTTCTTCCCGTCGAGGGCAGGAAGGCTACGTTTCCTGTGGTGATCCCTGCCGTGTCGCTGGTCCACTTCCTGTTGCGCCGACCGCCATATTATCTCCCAGAGGCATCGACGACATTGATGCCAGTGTGATGTCAGAGAGCTGATAAGGAGCTAAAAACACAAACTGTGGCGTAACATTAACCAACAGGAAGTGTGAGGAAAATAAACCTATCACATCAAAATCACAACCTTTTTTTTTTGGGGTCACCATCTCTGCTAACTTCAGGGGTCCAGATATGGAGGTGACTTTTGAGGTTTCATCTACGCTCGAGTGGCGTCTTAATAAACATGGATGTCACTTGGCAGCCGGCGCCCACACAAACACTCTGTGTCGTTTTCTCACACTTATTTCCACACTCCCGAGCCCCCCGCTTGACAGACACCCCACCGCCACACAGGAGCTCAAACTGGATGGAAGAGAGCCCTTAAAAAGAACAGGAAACGTTACTGGGAATTGTGCTGTGATAAAACGTGTGTGTGTGTGCGGAAACAATAAACAATACCAGAAGAGACAAGTGCGTGTCAAGACCTTTATAAGGAGAAAAGCACCAGAAAACTAAATAAAGCTGTTTTTCACACATGCAGAATAAAAAAGACACCGCAAGGCCTAATGCTGCTCAGTGCAATGTCGCCCTCTGGCGGCCCAGCCTGGCAATACAACTCATCTCTTTACAGTGGTCTGCTCATTTGCTGCATTTATAAAAATAATCATGTCATCATGCAATAATGTGAAGGCATGCTAATATTTATTATGTTATTGATTTTGATTTTTTGTTATATTTTGGGTGGTTTTGTTGATGTTTAAAGGAAAGATTTAACAATTGCTATCAAATACATTGTATGTGTTATTTGATTTTTATTATGATCATTAGTCAACGGCTCAGTAATGGTTCAGTTTCATGCTTTTTTTATGTCGGTTTCCAATTAAAAAAACTCCCGCTCAAGGTTAAAAAAATGTCAGCAAAAATATTATACTGCTGTGTCGTTGGAAAACACGTCTCCGCATTTGGTGACCCCGACGTGATCCGGAAAAACCCGGAAGGCGGATGTCCAACAATATTGAGGGTCAACGCAATGGAGAAGATTTTCAGCTTCAAATGAGTCATTCTTAAAAAATACTTTACATTATGAGTATTAATTATATTTTCTGGATTTCTCTTCTCATTATGTTTGCATAATTCCATCATTTTTATTATCAGGGAAGAACGAGAAGATAAAAATAGTAACGCCTACTTTTGTGATTGTTGCTGCATGCTTTGACGAGGCAAAGAATAGCTCCACCTGGTGGACAATTATAAACAAAAGTTTTAAATACTGAAATCCAGGTGTAGAAATTGAAATCATAACGTTGCATTAGTTTATACTAAGAGTCCAAAATTTGTCACTTTTTGTGCAGCTTTGCCACGTTAGGCTAATTCAACAAATAGAGATGACAATTGTAAACCACCAAAATGGCACCACTTGTTTTTTTAAATGTCACAAAATGTTTTTGCGGTTAAAAACAACTGATTTTTAGTATTTTGTAACATAATCAAAATTGAAACCGACATTTTGGCGCTCGTTCGTTTCTTTACTTCACTGCTTAAATGCAAAACAAAGACTGTGACACTAACGCTATCATTTACACGCAGACATGGTGATAAAATGGACTATATGAAAATAAAAACTTCTGTGGATCTAAAAATAGACAGACGGCAGGAGGGAATAATACAGGTAATCAGTCTGTGGAGAGAAAGCTTCTTATTTTGACACAAATTTTGAACATTTCGGATAAGCGGAAGAAAACGGACGGATGGACGGAAGATTCTAGTGAGGAATAACCACGTTGGCGATCACATACGGGGTGGCCGCTACCATTGTTCCTTCTTTTTTGGCCCCCGACATGTTCTAAAAATGCATTTACAGTGGAACCTTGGTTAGCAAGTCCGGCTCTAACCGAATCAATTTTTGAAAAACGGTTTGCATGCAAAAAAAAATTCCAAATGCATATAAATGTTTCAATTACAACTTTTTGCTGGTAAATTTTGACTTTTTATTATAAAATTACGACTTCTTTTCTCGTAAAATTAAGATTTTTTTTCTCATAAAATTATGACTTTTTTCTCGTAAAATTACAATTTTCTTCAAGTAAAACTACGAATTTTCCTTGTAAATGTTTTTTTTTTGTAAAGTTGCAACTTTTTCTTGTAAAATTACAACTTTTTCCTCATAAAATTAGGACTTTTTTCTCGTGAAATGATGACTTTTTTTCTCACAACATTATTACTTTTTTAATTGTAAAATTACAACTTATGTATCTTAATATTACCACTTTCATACCTGTAAAATTACGATTTTTTTTCTCGTAAAATTATGACTTTTTTCTCATAAAATGATGGCTTTTTTTATCATATTATTACTTTTTTATTGTAAAATTACAACTTAAGTATCCTAATATTACCACTTTTATACCTGTAAAATTAAGACTTTTTTGTTGTAAAATTATGACTTTTCTCGTAAAATTATATATTTTTTTCTTGTAAAGGTGCAACTTTTTTCCTTTAAAATTACAACTTTTTTCTCATAAAATTCAGATTCTTTTCCTGTAAAATGAATACTTTTTTCCTCATATTATTATGACTTTTTTTCTTGTCAAATTACAACTTTTGTATCATAATATTACCACTTTTATACCTGTAAAATTAAGACTTTTTTGTTGTAAAATTATGACTTTTCTCGTAAAATTATATATTTTTTTCTTGTAAAGGTGCAACTTTTTTCCTTTAAAATTACAACTTTTTTCTCATAAAATTCAGATTCTTTTCCTGTAAAATGAATACTTTTTTCCTCATATTATTATGACTTTTTTTCTTGTCAAATTACAACTTTTGTATCATAATATTACCACTTTTATACCTGTAAAATTAAGACTTTTTTGTTGTAAAATTATGACTTTTCTCGTAAAATTATATATTTTTTTCTTGTAAAGGTGCAACTTTTTTCCTTTAAAATTACAACTTTTTTCTCATAAAATTCAGATTCTTTTCCTGTAAAATGAATACTTTTTTCCTCATATTATTATGACTTTTTTTCTTGTCAAATTACAACTTTTGTATCATAATATTACCACTTTTATACCTGTAAAATTAAGACTTTTTTGTTGTAAAATTATGACTTTTCTCGTAAAATTATATATTTTTTTCTTGTAAAGGTGCAACTTTTTTCCTTTAAAATTACAACTTTTTTCTCATAAAATTCAGATTCTTTTCCTGTAAAATGAATACTTTTTTCCTCATATTATTATGACTTTTTTTCTTGTCAAATTACAACTTTTGTATCATAATATTACCACTTTTATACCTGTAAAATTAAGACTTTTTTGTTGTAAAATTATGACTTTTCTCGTAAAATTATATATTTTTTTCTTGTAAAGGTGCAACTTTTTTCCTTTAAAATTACAACTTTTTTCTCATAAAATTCAGATTCTTTTCCTGTAAAATGAATACTTTTTTCCTCATATTATTATGACTTTTTTTCTTGTCAAATTACAACTTTTGTATCATAATATTACCACTTTTATACCTGTAAAATTAAGACTTTTTTGTTGTAAAATTATGACTTTTCTCGTAAAATTATATATTTTTTTCTTGTAAAGGTGCAACTTTTTTCCTTTAAAATTACAACTTTTTTCTCATAAAATTCAGATTCTTTTCCTGTAAAATGAATACTTTTTTCCTCATATTATTATGACTTTTTTTCTTGTCAAATTACAACTTTTGTATCATAATATTACCACTTTTATACCTGTAAAATTAAGACTTTTTTGTTGTAAAATTATGACTTTTCTCGTAAAATTATATATTTTTTTCTTGTAAAGGTGCAACTTTTTTCCTTTAAAATTACAACTTTTTTCTCATAAAATTCAGATTCTTTTCCTGTAAAATGAATACTTTTTTCCTCATATTATTATGACTTTTTTTCTTGTCAAATTACAACTTTTGTATCATAATATTACCACTTTTATACCTGTAAAATTAAGACTTTTTTGTTGTAAAATTATGACTTTTCTCGTAAAATTATATATTTTTTTCTTGTAAAGGTGCAACTTTTTTCCTTTAAAATTACAACTTTTTTCTCATAAAATTCAGATTCTTTTCCTGTAAAATGAATACTTTTTTCCTCATATTATTATGACTTTTTTTCTTGTCAAATTACAACTTTTGTATCATAATATTACCACTTTTATACCTGTAAAATTAAGACTTTTTTGTTGTAAAATTATGACTTTTCTCGTAAAATTATATATTTTTTTCTTGTAAAGGTGCAACTTTTTTCCTTTAAAATTACAACTTTTTTCTCATAAAATTCAGATTCTTTTCCTGTAAAATGAATACTTTTTTCCTCATATTATTATGACTTTTTTTCTTGTCAAATTACAACTTTTGTATCATAATATTACCACTTTTATACCTGTAAAATTAAGACTTTTTTGTTGTAAAATTATGACTTTTCTCGTAAAATTATATATTTTTTTCTTGTAAAGGTGCAACTTTTTTCCTTTAAAATTACAACTTTTTTCTCATAAAATTCAGATTCTTTTCCTGTAAAATGAATACTTTTTTCCTCATATTATTATGACTTTTTTTCTTGTCAAATTACAACTTTTGTATCATAATATTACCACTTTTATACCTGTAAAATTAAGACTTTTTTGTTGTAAAATTATGACTTTTCTCGTAAAATTATATATTTTTTTCTTGTAAAGGTGCAACTTTTTTCCTTTAAAATTACAACTTTTTTCTCATAAAATTCAGATTCTTTTCCTGTAAAATGAATACTTTTTTCCTCATATTATTATGACTTTTTTTCTTGTCAAATTACAACTTTTGTATCATAATATTACCACTTTTATACCTGTAAAATTAAGACTTTTTTGTTGTAAAATTATGACTTTTCTCGTAAAATTATATATTTTTTTCTTGTAAAGGTGCAACTTTTTTCCTTTAAAATTACAACTTTTTTCTCATAAAATTCAGATTCTTTTCCTGTAAAATGAATACTTTTTTCCTCATATTATTATGACTTTTTTTCTTGTCAAATTACAACTTTTGTATCATAATATTACCACTTTTATACCTGTAAAATTAAGACTTTTTTGTTGTAAAATTATGACTTTTCTCGTAAAATTATATATTTTTTTCTTGTAAAGGTGCAACTTTTTTCCTTTAAAATTACAACTTTTTTCTCATAAAATTCAGATTCTTTTCCTGTAAAATGAATACTTTTTTCCTCATATTATTATGACTTTTTTTCTTGTCAAATTACAACTTTTGTATCATAATATTACCACTTTTATACCTGTAAAATTAAGACTTTTTTGTTGTAAAATTATGACTTTTCTCGTAAAATTATATATTTTTTTCTTGTAAAGGTGCAACTTTTTTCCTTTAAAATTACAACTTTTTTCTCATAAAATTCAGATTCTTTTCCTGTAAAATGAATACTTTTTTCCTCATATTATTATGACTTTTTTTCTTGTCAAATTACAACTTTTGTATCATAATATTACCACTTTTATACCTGTAAAATTAAGACTTTTTTGTTGTAAAATTATGACTTTTCTCGTAAAATTATATATTTTTTTCTTGTAAAGGTGCAACTTTTTTCCTTTAAAATTACAACTTTTTTCTCATAAAATTCAGATTCTTTTCCTGTAAAATGAATACTTTTTTCCTCATATTATTATGACTTTTTTTCTTGTCAAATTACAACTTTTGTATCATAATATTACCACTTTTATACCTGTAAAATTAAGACTTTTTTGTTGTAAAATTATGACTTTTCTCGTAAAATTATATATTTTTTTCTTGTAAAGGTGCAACTTTTTTCCTTTAAAATTACAACTTTTTTCTCATAAAATTCAGATTCTTTTCCTGTAAAATGAATACTTTTTTCCTCATATTATTATGACTTTTTTTCTTGTCAAATTACAACTTTTGTATCATAATATTACCACTTTTATACCTGTAAAATTAAGACTTTTTTGTTGTAAAATTATGACTTTTCTCGTAAAATTATATATTTTTTTCTTGTAAAGGTGCAACTTTTTTCCTTTAAAATTACAACTTTTTTCTCATAAAATTCAGATTCTTTTCCTGTAAAATGAATACTTTTTTCCTCATATTATTATGACTTTTTTTCTTGTCAAATTACAACTTTTGTATCATAATATTACCACTTTTATACCTGTAAAATTAAGACTTTTTTGTTGTAAAATTATGACTTTTCTCGTAAAATTATATATTTTTTTCTTGTAAAGGTGCAACTTTTTTCCTTTAAAATTACAACTTTTTTCTCATAAAATTCAGATTCTTTTCCTGTAAAATGAATACTTTTTTCCTCATATTATTATGACTTTTTTTCTTGTCAAATTACAACTTTTGTATCATAATATTACCACTTTTATACCTGTAAAATTAAGACTTTTTTGTTGTAAAATTATGACTTTTCTCGTAAAATTATATATTTTTTTCTTGTAAAGGTGCAACTTTTTTCCTTTAAAATTACAACTTTTTTCTCATAAAATTCAGATTCTTTTCCTGTAAAATGAATACTTTTTTCCTCATATTATTATGACTTTTTTTCTTGTCAAATTACAACTTTTGTATCATAATATTACCACTTTTATACCTGTAAAATTAAGACTTTTTTGTTGTAAAATTATGACTTTTCTCGTAAAATTATATATTTTTTTCTTGTAAAGGTGCAACTTTTTTCCTTTAAAATTACAACTTTTTTCTCATAAAATTCAGATTCTTTTCCTGTAAAATGAATACTTTTTTCCTCATATTATTATGACTTTTTTTCTTGTCAAATTACAACTTTTGTATCATAATATTACCACTTTTATACCTGTAAAATTAAGACTTTTTTGTTGTAAAATTATGACTTTTCTCGTAAAATTATATATTTTTTTCTTGTAAAGGTGCAACTTTTTTCCTTTAAAATTACAACTTTTTTCTCATAAAATTCAGATTCTTTTCCTGTAAAATGAATACTTTTTTCCTCATATTATTATGACTTTTTTTCTTGTCAAATTACAACTTTTGTATCATAATATTACCACTTTTATACCTGTAAAATTAAGACTTTTTTGTTGTAAAATTATGACTTTTCTCGTAAAATTATATATTTTTTTCTTGTAAAGGTGCAACTTTTTTCCTTTAAAATTACAACTTTTTTCTCATAAAATTCAGATTCTTTTCCTGTAAAATGAATACTTTTTTCCTCATATTATTATGACTTTTTTTCTTGTCAAATTACAACTTTTGTATCATAATATTACCACTTTTATACTCGTAAAAGTATTACTTTTTTCTCATAAAATTACAACTTTTTTTCTCGTGATTTTAGGACTTGTACTATATTACCTATACTATGAGCTTTTTCTTGTAAAATTTTTAAAAAATGTTTTCGCAAGTTACAACTTTTTTTATAAAATTATGACATTTTTCTCATAATATTATGAGCTCTTTCTTGTAAAAGTACAAATATTTTCTCGTAAATTACAACTCTTTTATAAAATGATGACTTTGTCTCTGCCATGTTGTGTTTTTTGGCAAAAATCAGGCCTTCAGTGAAGTTGAACGTGAATTAAATGTTAGTTTGTCATTTGTATGCATTTAGAATAATTTATTTACAGGTAAAAGTATAGAAACATGAGACTTGTGGCCTAACTGTGTTAGTTAGCAAAGCGCTACAAAGTCAGCAGCTGATGACATCATAGACGGGCGACAGAGCTGGCTTCCAGTCCCTGTGTCCATGTGTTAGCATGCTAACAAGGACATCTGGTAATTAAATACATGAAGTGCATTAATAACAAAACTTGAGTGTTTCATTTTTTCATTAGCCCTTGAAAAACGGGGCGTACTCAAACTGAGGCGTACGCTAACCGAGCTTCCACTGTATTGACCGACACGGGGTTGCTTTTAGCATCTCTAATACAGAAAATGTATTAACGTTTGGACACTTTTGGTGTACGGGGAACCAGCAAGGATTTTACAAAAATCCGTTTTAGGTTTTGGTCGTGTACCAGTGAGGGCAGCAACATTCCAGTGCTTTGAATGGAGTTTGGGCGGTTGGACATCATCAGAGGGACAAGTCAGATCATGAAAGACCGAGTTTGTTTGTAGTTCATGAGCTGCGGACGAAAGAAGGGAGCAAAGAGATTTTTTTTTAAAAAGCAGTCATTTCCTTTCAGTGACGAGAGTTAGCATCTCAACTCGTCATGGCAACGCAAACCGGCTTTGGCGGAAGACTCACGTTGTGGATGGGCGGAGGATGCGGAGGGGGCAGGTTGTAGGACTCGGTGCTGGAGGGACAAAGCGGACATCTTCTGTTAAGGGTTCTTGAAAGACGCAAAATGAGGATCGGCGCCGCTGCGGAAAAACTCACCTCTTTGCTTTCCTGTCTTCTGCTCGGAGATTTAGACAAAAAAATCATGGCAGATTAGTCAGGTGGGCATGGAACATGTTCACAGGTGTGTACTAGCTGCTTGATGTTCCCCAAGTCTACAGTTTTCTACGTCATACTTTGTGCCTACAGGGTCACATGATGTAGCTCATGTTCCCTGGTTTATGTTCACAACATGTTCCCTCGTTCTAACCAGGATTTTTCGTAATGTTTAGGACCCATCGGGGCCAACATGTTCCCATGCTGGATTACTGTGTTCCCAAGATTTACTTTTATGTGACTTTCCAAGGGTTTTACAAGACACTGCTTATGTCATGCTCCCAGGTTGTCTTACGTTCCCAAAACTGACTCTTATGTTCCCACATTCTTCCATTTGAACAAAGTTTTTACAATGTTTTTTACAACGTAATAGCTACAAGGAGTCTTATGTTCCCAAAACTGACTCTTATGTTCCCACATTCTTCCATTTTAACAAAGTTTTTACAATGTTTAGCCCTTGGAACCAGGACTCGACGTAATAGCTACAAGGAGTCTTATGTTCCCAAAACTGACTTTTACGTTCCCCAAAGCTCCTATTTTCCAAGTGTTTTATAAAGTTTAGTCCTTGGTTCCTGGGGTTAACATTACGTCATGTTTCCGGGTTGTCTTATGTTCCCAAAATGGACACTTTAGTTCCCCAATTCTCCTATTTTTCTGAGAGTTTTACAAAGTTTAGCCCTTGGTTCCTGGGGTTAACACTATGTCATGCTCCCAGGTTGTCTTATGTTACCAAACTGGACTCTTGCGTTCCCTGATTCTCTTATTATCCGAGTGTTTTATAATGTTGGTTCCTGGGGTTACCATTATGTCATGCTCCCAGGTTGTCTTATGTTCCCAAAATGGACTCTTGTTTGTACTGAATGTTTTATTTCCACTCTGTGCTACTAGAATGATTCTTGTGTTTTTTTTCTTTCTTGTAAAATTCCAACTTTTTTTCTTAGACTGCAACTCTTTTCTCTGTAAAATGGCGGATTTTTCCATTTTTGCTGGTTTGTTTTTTGGTCAATTGTGTTTTTAGAATGTGGCGCGGACCCGCACCCACTTTGACCACCCCTGTCGTAAAGCGACACATGCAGATGTGACAGGAAGTGACATTCATGTGAAAGGAAATAAAATGTTGTTTTTTAGAGAACCCGATGTGGTCCTGAAGAGAGCCACACTTGGTCCCCGAGCCACAGGTTCCCTACCCCTGCCCCCCGACGGGGGCTCAGAGAGACGAGAGGAAGTACTCACTCGCGCAGCACCGCCGCCGACGGCAGACGCACACGCAGATGCAGCAGAGAAGCGTGAGGATGAGGAAAGCGGAGGCGGCGGCTACCAAGATGGCCGCATCCACGGGATCTAAAGCAGGATCCCTCAAGTTAGTGGACCGTGTGACCTACTTTCTCACCCACCAAAACTCACAGTCTACAACTTGCAGTTGCTGTGCCACGCAGCTCTTGGGCGCCCCCACACTGTTGGAGGACTCGCAGCGATACATCCCCGAGTCCTTTTTGGACACGCTCGTCAACTTCTGCAAAGGGAAGAGGAAGATCTGCGTCAGCACACTTCTTCTTCTTCTTCATCCTCCCGTCATACGAGGAAGTGGACTCACCAGCGTTCCCTTGAGCGAGTCCAGGCTGTACGCCGTGTCGGGCGAGGCCTTCAGGGCCTTGTTGTCTTTGAACCAGCGGTACTCGGCCGGGGGGCTGCTCAGCTGGTCTTTGCAGAGAAGCTCCAGGTCGGAGCCCACGAAGACCGAGCGGGGAACGTGGCACGACGGGATGTGAGGGGGCACTGATTGATGGAAAAAACACACCAAACCGGAAGTGAAATTTTCCTGACGTTCGAAAAGCTAAAAAGGCAGCAAAGCGCCCGGAAGTCATCGTGACCTCCGGACCTGTTTAGCCTTTTTCACGCGTCTTCCTGGTTTCTTCGTTAAACACGCAAAGTGGGACGTAAAAATGCAAAATATTCCCGTATATTCAGACAAGATCACGCAATCGTGCAATAAAATAAATAAATGGGGTATGTCAAATTCATACAATGTCCGGTATTGCTATGTAGCTTCAAAATCTCTTTATCGTCTTTAAACCGGGTCCGGGTCACGGGGGCAGCAGTTTCAGTGGGGAAGTCCAGACGTCCCAGTCTTCGGCCACCTCTTCCAGTTCAACCAGTAGGACACCAAAGCGTTCCCAGGTCGGCTATGAGACATAATCCCTCCAGCGTGTCCTAGGTCTCCTCCGAAACACCTCACCAGGGAGGCGCCCGGGAGGCATCCGGACTAGATGCCCGAGCCACCTCAACCGGATCCTCTCGATGTGAAGGAGCAGCGGCTCTACTCTGAGCTCCTCCCGGATGGCCGAGCTCCTCACCCTATCTCTTAGGGTGAGTCCAGCCACGATCCGCGATCTCGTTCTTTCGGTCATGACCCATAACTCATGACCATAGGTGAGGGTGGGAACGTAGATCCATCGGTAAACAGAGAGCTTTGCCTTCCGGCTCAGCTCTCTCTTCACCACGACGGTCCGGTACAGCGACCGCATTACTGCAGATGCTGCACCGATCCGTCTGTCGATCTCACGCTCCAACCTTCCCTCACTCGTGAACAAGAACCCGAGATACTTGAACTCCTCCACCTGAGGCAAGACCTCACTCCCAACCCGGAGGGTACAGTCCACCCGTTTCCGACTGAGAACCATGGCCTCGGATTTGGAGGTGCTGAGTCTCATCCCAGAAGCTTCACACTCAGCTGCAAACCGCTCCAGTAAACGCTGAAGGTCACAGCCTGATGAGGCCATAAGGACCACATCGTCTGCAAATAGCAGAGACGAGATCCTAAGGTCACCAAGCTGGACTCCCTCAACACCTTGACTGCGCCTAGAAATTCTGTCCATGAAGATTATGAACAGAATCGGTGACAAAGGGCAGCCTTGGCGGAGGCCAACGTTCACCGGAAACAAGCTCGACTTACTGCTGGCAATGCGAACCAGGCTCCTGCTTCGATTGTACAAGGACCGAATGGCACGTAGAAGCGGACCATCAATCCCGTACTCCCGGAGCACCCCCCACAGGACACCACGAGGGACACGGTCGAATGCCTTTTCCAGGTCNAGCATCCTTGGTGGACCACAACCGGAACAGAAACCACATTGCACCTTCTGTAACCGAGGTTCGACTAATAGTTGTAACATCTCTCCAGCACCCTGAAATACCCTATAGTTGGAACACATCCTCCCGTCACCCTTCTTAAAAATGGGGACCACCACCCCAGACTGCCAGTCCAGAGGTACTGTTCCCAACTTCCAATGTTGATGTTGAAGAGACGTGTCAGCCAAGACAGTTCTTAAACATCCAGGGCCTTGAGGAACTCAGGGCGAAACTCGTCAACTATTGGCCCTGAGGAGTGTTTTGACTACCCCAGATACCCCGGCCACGGTGATAGAACTGTCCACATAGGTGTCCTCAGACTCTGCTTCCTCTACGGAAGGTATGTCAGTGGGATTGGGAATGGCCTCAAAGTATTCCTTTCACCGCCCGACTATATCCTCAGTCAAGGTCAGCAAGCCCCCGCCCCCACTGTATACAGTGGAAACCGGGGACTGCTTCCCCTTCCCGAGGTGTCGGATGGTTTACCAGAACCTCTTTGAGGCCGACCAAAAGTCGTGCTCCATGTCCTCACCGAACTCCTCCCACACCCGAGATTTTGCTGCAACCACCACCAAAGCCGCGTGCCGCTTGGCCTGCCGGTACCTGTCAGCTGCTTTGGGAGTCTCACAAGCCGTCCATACTTGATAGGACTCCTTCTTCAGCCTGACAGCAGCCCTGACCTCTGGTGTTCACCATCGGGTCCGGGTCTTGGCACCGTGAATGGCACCGACCACCTTGCGGCCGCAACTGCAACTGGCTGCCTCGGCAATGGAGGCGTAGAATACGGCCCATTCGGACTCGATACGCCCGTCCTTTCCTGCGGTGCGGACGAAGCGCTGCCTGAGGTGAGAGTTGAAGACTCGAAGAACTGGAGACTCTGCCAGACGTTCCCAGCGCACCTTCACTACACATTTAGGTCTCCCAGGTCTGTCCGGCATCCTTCCGGCGCCATCTAATCCAACTCATCACCGGGTGATGATCTGTTGACAGCTCAGCCCCTCTCTTCACCCGCGTGTCCAGAACAGTCTGATGATACGACCACAAAGTCCATTGTAGACCTGCAACCTAGGGTGTCCTGGTGCCAAGTGCACTTATGGACATCCTTATGTTCGAACATGGTGTTTGTTATGGACAAACTGTGGTTCGCACAGAAGTCCAGCAACAACACACCACACGGGTTCAGGTCAGGGAGGCCGTTCCTCCCAACCACGCCCCTCCAAGTCACACTGTCATGGCCCACATGGGCGTTGAAGTCTCCCAGTGGAGCTATGGAGTCATCAGCTGGGGTGCTCTCCAGAACCCCTCTGATAGACTCCAAGAAGGCTGCCGTTCAGGGTTCAGGCTATTAATAAGCCCACGCCAGCTCACCGCGTCTCCCTTGGGGCAACTCCAGAGTAGAACAAGGTTCAGCCCCTCTTGGGGAATTTGGTTCCAGAGCCCAAACTGTGGGTTGAGACAGTCCGATGAGCTCGGGCTCCTTCCCCACCGGAGAAGTAACATTCCATGTCCCAAGAAGCCGATTTGGCCTTCAAAGACCAGGTTGCCCGAAAGCCCACCCTCGACCGCCGCCCAAATTGACCCTTATGTTTGCCTCCGCAGGTGGTGGGTCTGTGGGGGGCTAGTAGTAATAATAATAATATTAATAACAAATAATAATAATGAGGGGAAGATACCGAGAACGTGGAGGCTGACGGTGGCCTCTCCAAAGCTGACGTGGTCCTGGCCGGCGGTGACCTCACAGCGGTACTCGCCGGAGTCCTTCTCGGTCACCGAGTGGATGGTCAGCGTGGCTCCCTCCATCTCGGCTCGGCCCGCGTACGACGCTGTCGTCACGGCAACGGCGGAGGTGAGAAACGGGCCGACGGGTCGGAGGGCGTTTTTGCGACTCACCGGTAAACTTCTCGTTGAAGTAAACAAAAGTGACGGACTTCCCTTTCTTCTTCCACTCGATGCGGGGGTTGGGATCTTCCTCCGTGCGGAAGTCGCAGGACAGGACGGCGTCTGGACGGACGGACGGATGGGAGGACACGCCCACCACATAAACACAAACATAACTTTTTCTAAAGATTGAAACAAACTCTTGTAGAATTATGGGGGGGGTTCATGCAAAACTACAATTTCTTTCTCAGGGGAAAACTTTTTTTTCTTTTTGGTCCATTGTGTCATAAAATGACCATTTTTCCCAATAAAATAAACTTTTTTCTGAAAAAGTATTCCTACTGTGTCATGCAAGTATGTGTTTTTTCCTAGGGGGGAAAAATTACATTTAAAAATCCATTTTTTCTTGTGCTTGACATAAAATGACAACTTTGTGATGAACTCACCTGTGTGCTGGTGGACCTCCACCGTGGCTTTACCAGAACTCACGGTCACCGACACGCCGGCCGGACCTGCAGGAGCAAAGTGTTGTTTTTAAAATGCGATTATGGGATGGAAAAGCGTTAGGCATCCATTCATCCTTTTGGGGCGTTTTGGATCCGTCCAAGGGAATTCCAATGTCTGCTGGTAAACTCAAAGTTTGAAGATGCAACACCATGTGTGTGTGTGGGGGGGGGGTCCAGGCTGGCGGTACCAGGAAGGAGCGGTGCTGTTAAGGAATGTAAGTGATGGACGACTTTGGGGGGGGGGCCTCATCCTGTCATTCTGTACTGATAAAACACACAGCCCCCACTCGACCCCCCCGCTTGGCGCAAGAGAAGAGGATACAGAAGACAGAGTTGGATGGAGACAATTGATTGGCTGTGGCCACCCCTGAAGGCATAAGCCCGAAGGAAAAGAAGAAGAAGAAGAAATTATCATAAAATTACAACTAAAAAATATTTTTTCCCATACAATAATAACAAAATAAATAATAATAATATTAAAGAACCTTTTTTTATTTTTAACAAATAGATAAGCGGCATAGAAAATGAATGAATGAATAAACTTTTTCTATTAAAATTGTTTTCTGTAAAAAAAAATTACTTTCTCTATAAAAAAATGATAACCTTTTTGATGAAAATTTCTCAATTTTTATATAGTTATTTTTTAGTTCTATAAAACAAATTGGAACTTTTTTCTTTTAAAATGTTTTTAAATTTTTCTATACATTTGTTTTTTAAAGTTCTATTTAAAAAAAATTAACTTTTTTCTATTAATAAGGTATAATTTTTTTTTCTATTAAAAAATTATACCTTTTTTCTATACAAAATAAGATGTTTTTTTCTATAACAATATTACAACTTTTTTTTATTTGACGCTTTTTTGTATTCAAAAAATGTCGAACTTTTTTCTATTAAAAAAATTTGATGTTTTTTTTCTATTTAAAACTTTTGAACTTTTTCTATAAAACCATTTTTCATACAAAAATTTGAACTTTTTTCTATTACATTTTTAAAATTCTATTTAAAAATGTATTACTTATTTTTTAAAAAGAAAACATTTTTTTAAAACAGCCAACCGTGTCACACAATTGTTACAATTTTCTAGTATAATTTTCTTTGAGGGGCAAAAAGAGTTTTTAAAAAGGACATTTTTTTCTTGTACTTGACATAAAAGTTTTTCTTGTAGTACTACAACTTTTTTGTCATGAATGATTCCTTTTTCCTAAATAAGTAGGACTTTTGCTTGTCACCTTATCATAAAATTACAAGTTAAACTTTTTCTAGTCATTTCCCCAAAAATGACCTTTTTTTGGTGGAAAATTGGAACTTTTGTCTGGGAAAAAAATGGCAACTTTATTTTGTAATACAGCATTCCAACTTTTTCATGGAATTATGATTTTTTTTTTTCTTTTCTGCAAACAAAAAAAACCAAANTCGCCGCGCTTTTCTCCTTCAAACAGCACCAGTAAACACCCGAGCCATCCCTGCCGGCTTTCCCGCACTATCTGGCCGCCCTGAACGCATCAGTGGAAGGCTCTCCCGGTGACGTCATCGACGCGCGAACTCGACGATGTAGCAAAGTGAAAAGTTTGGCGGGGAAGAGAAACTTACAGTTGATGCAGAGCAGGAGCAGGAGCGGCGGCAGCACGGACGACCTCATCTTCTTCTCGATCTGCTTCTTCTGCTTCCTCTTCTTCTTCTCCTTGGTGTGCGCGCGCTCGTGGAGTTCCACGCGGGGGGGCGGGGTAATGGGGGGGCAAATGAGCACACGTGACCGTGACGACACTTTGTTTTGCTTCATCGTCCTCATCTTCTTCTTCCTCACCAAATATTTACTACACTGGTTTCCTTTTTTTTTTTTTTTGCAACCAAAGTTTGCATTTTGCAAGAAAAAGCGGGAAACTTTCTGGGAATAAAGTTCCCATATTAAGAAAAATCTTAATATAATTTATTAATCATATTATTAATCATAATGACAACAACAATAATGAGGCGTTATAATAATAATAACAACCTATTATGATGTATCATTATCTTTATTGAGAATCATAACAATACCAATAATAATAATAATAACAGCGCATTCTTATTGATAATTATTATTAATATCTTTCTTTTAAGTGATGAACAACAAAAATATCAACAACACTAACTATAAAAATAATCGTGCAATATTATTTATTTTTATCATCTCTCATTGTATGATAATGATAATAATATTAACGTTATTATTATTATTATTATTATTATAATGTGTCATTTTATGCAGGAAAAAGCTGTCTGCTGTCATGTTCCGAGTATGAAAGTTGTATTACTAGAAAAAAATAGAAACAAATCATAATATTAGACACGAAATAAAGCATAGTAATTATTATTAAAAGAAAATAGGGCGTGTTTAATGAGAATGCCAAATATTAGAAGAAAAAGGTTTAATTTGAGGGGGAAAAAGTTGGTCCTTAAATGAGAATAAAGGGAAAATGAGGAAATCTTCATAATATTAATAAATGACATCATAAAAGAAATCCTAATGCGTCAAAATTGCCAAGAAAAGGAGGCATTTGTAAGCATGAAGTAGTTCAGGAAAAAGGGAACGTGTTCCGTTGTTGTTAGGATCCCAAACGTGGCAGCGCAAGAACACAAAAGTCGTTGACGCGACGAGCAGCTGCCGCTTCTGCCGCTTCTGCCGCTGCCGGTTGGTGCGGAGAGGCGGCAGCTGCGGGCCGCGCCGGCCTGTTAGCCTTCCGCCCCGCACGGCCCGGACAAGCGCCCATTGTCGCCGCCGCCGCTGCTTCGGGACACATGCGCGCATTTGTGGACACGTGCGGGGGGGGGGATGAACGCCCGGGAGCGGCACCTGTTCGCCGCGTGCTGTGACGTGCGACGCACGAACGTGACACCTGACGCACGCGAGGACGGCTCGTGCGCGCCGACACAACGGGCACGAGCGGGCGGGTTTTTATGTTTGGCGTGTCAAATATGAAAAATGAAAACATAAAATAGGAGTCCCTATTTTGGTGATTCGAGGTTCAAGTCTTCCGGTTTCTATGCCGCTTTAGTCTTAGTGTTCTGCTGGAAGTTCTGCTGTTGGGAGCAAAGCCAAATACCAGCAACAGGCGAGGCCGCCCTCTGGTGGCTGACAGAAGTACTACATGACAAGACCTGCAGCTCTTTGTGGATATTTCGCGTTGCATATTTCTCATTATTACTTTTCCTTCCGCTATCTTACTTTTTAAGGATGAACAGTTCATTTCATATTTCAACCTTTTCCTTCCGCTATCTTACTTTTTAAGGATGAACAGTTCATTTCATATTTCAACCTATGTTTTCTTTTCACAATGATGTGTCCTTTTATTTGAAATGTTCACATCAAATGCTATATTTAATCATGCAAAGTTAAGCATGTTATTTAAATATACAGTGAATATTTAAATATAACAGATATATTTAATTGTTACAATATATTTAAATATATCATTACTACATTGTTATTACACACTTCAAGAATGACAAGAATTGTAATAATGTAATACTTAAATATATTATATTTATATGTTAGTATTTATATATTAAAAATTATCATATCATATATTATGTTGTATTATATTATTTATAATATTTAAATATAACATTCTTAAATGATAGCTCATTTTATTTGACATTTAAATGGGATATATCATTTTATTTGACATTTATTGTTATAATGTCATGTTTATATATTAAATAGCAATATTTATAAATATTATATAATATATTTAAATATATTATATTGCAATATTTTAATATGACAAGATTTAAATAATATAGTAATTATTATAGTATTATGTTGTTATATAGTTTTGTTATATATTATTTTGTTATGCTGGGATAGGTTCCAGCATACCCCCGGGAGCCTAATGAGGATAAGGCTTAGATTGCACCAAAAGCTTCTAAAATATGTTTTTAACGTGTGTCATGAGATAATATGCAACTTAACTCAAATATTCCAAATGAAAATATCTTCTGGCTTGAATGCATAGTTTATTTTTATATTCTGATAACTGAGTTGTTTAGATTTCACCAAAAGCTTCTAAAATTGGCTTTTAAACCCCTTTCATGAGATAATACGCAACTTAACTCGAATATTCCAAACAAAAATGGAATCCACTGGGTTGAATACGTAGTTTATTTTATATTCTGATAATTTACTTGTTTAGATTTCACCAAAAGACACTAAAAAATGCTTGTAAAGAGCTTTCATGACATAATACGTCAATTAACTCAAATATTCCAAGTCAAAATGTCATCTTCTGGCTTGAATACGCAGTTTATTTTTATATTCTGATAATTGACTTTAGATTTCACCAAAAGCTTCTAAAATAGGCTTTTAAAGCATTTTTTATGAGATAGTACACACCTTAACTTGAGTATTCTAAACAAAAATTGAATCTGCTGGGCTGAATATGTAGTTTATTTTTATATTCTGATAATTTACTTTTTTTACTAATAATATTTAATAGTAATCTTTTATTTTATATTTACATTAGATTTCACCAAAAGATACTAAAATATGCTTTTAAAGAGCTTTCATGAGATAATACATGACTTAACTCAAATATTCCAAACAAAAAAGGAATCTTCTGGCTAGAATACGTAGTTTATTTTTAGATTCTGATAATTGACTTGTTTAGATTTCACCAAAAGCTTCTAAAATATAATTTTAAAGAACTTTTGTAGGATATTACGTGAATTAACAGAAACATTTTCCCAACCAAAATGTCATGTGGCAGGTTGAAGATATAGTTTATTTTTAGATTCTGATAATTGACTTGTTTAGATTTCACCAAAAGACACTAAAATATGCCTTTAAAGAGCTTAAATGAGATGATGTGACTTAACTCAAATATTCCCAACCAAAATGTCATGTGGCAGGTTGAAGATGTAGTTGGTTTTTATATCCTGATATATTTAGCAGCTTAGCGTTCACCAAAAGATACTAAAATATGCTTTTAAAGAGCTTTCCCAAGATAATACGCGACAGGAAGGACAAATAGGAATGGAAAGAGGAAGATATCTAAATGTCAGACAGCAGAAAAGAGACAAATACTTGGAAGGAAGACGGAAAAGTCCCAATGGTGCAGTCCCGCGCCCGTCGGCCACTACGACACGCAGCACGTGGACGACTTGGGCTGCTCCAGTATGGACTCCCTGCGCAGGTCGTTAGGGACGGTGCCTTCAGGGCCCCACAAGTTCAGCTCTCCGTAAATTCCCATCTCGATCATCTCCTCCTGCCACGGGATGGCGATGTTGCCCGAAGAGAACTCGTCGAAAAAGCTCCTGTCCGGGTCGTCCAGGGCGACGCCTTTGACCGAGGAAAAGGCGCCCACGTCGTCCAGACTTTTCGCGTACACCACTCTGGGGTCGGGCACGAACGGAGGGGGTACGATGCCTGGGGGGGGGAAGCCAGTTGACTTTGAATTGATGACATTTTTTTGCGTTTCACGTCTAAATCCCCGGAGTATGACAAGCCAAAATAAGAAATAAAACCATCAGCAATAATGCAATATAAACAGTAAATAATAATGATGGATAAAACACACCATCCAAACACACCTACTTCTTTTGACGTGATTCACATACCGATTCATAAATATATACAGCTGTGACATTTCTAACCCACAATGAAAAACATAATTAAAATTGCAAATCATTTTATAGCAAATATAAAACTGCCACTTTCCCAGACACACGTGGGGGTTTTCTCTACTGACATTTAAAAATACGTTCAAACATATTTTTAATGAAATGATTTATGAACAATATTTAAACATTTTAGAAATCATTTGTAGAATTACAATATCTTAATACAAGAAGTACGCTGATATATGACAATATATAGAAATATTAGGAAAAATTACTATAACTGTTATTGTAAATCAACATATTCATAAACAAACATTACAGAAATATAAAAATCATAATAGTAATTACTATAAATCAACATTTTAGAAATATTACAACTCATAATTATTATTATAGTATTTTAATATAAGAAAAACACTTAAAAATATTACAAATAATTATAATTATATAATTCTTAATCTTATTCTTATGCTTCTTATAAATCAACGTTATTATTATAATTAAGTAACGTATAATTAAGTTTTATGATATCTTAAAAAGCTTTAAAATAATAACTTAACATTTTAGAAATATTTCAATTATGAAAGAATAAATATTTCAGAAACATTACAAATAATAATCATAATTCTTATAAACATTTTAGACGTATGTCAAATTATGATGAATCAATATTTCAGAAATATTAGAAATAATAATTATTATAATTCTTATAGACATTTTAGACATACGTAAAATTATTACGATGAATCAAATTTTCAGAAAAAAGTTGTAATTCTTATCATAAATCATTATTTGTTATAGAACAAATATTCAAGTCATGTTTATGCAAATGAAATATATAAATCCTTTAAACACAGAAAAAGCATGTATGTTTGGGAAAGAGGCATTGTTATAGTTACATATTTAATAAAATGGTGTTTGTGATTTATTTTTTTAATAAATAAGTTTTTTATAGAAAACATAAATACATAATAGCCCATGTTGTATTATTACATTTGATGTTACATTAGAATGAAGCAACGTGTCCAAAATGAAGGAAAATAATAACGTAATAAAAAAATAATAATAATAATAATAAGTGTGGTCGGCCAGCTAAGCTAAGGGAAATATGGGGGGGGTACCGGCGTTCAGCTTCCTCCAGTTGATGTCCCTAAAGAACGGATGCGCCCGGATCTCGTCGCAGCTCCCGTTCTTGAAGCCCATCCTCGTATCCACTTCTCTAGCCAGCAGCCCGGTGCACAGGGACTTTGCCTCGTCGCTGAAGTTCTCGGTGTAGACCACCTCGCGGGTCAGCGCTCGCTGTTTCATCTCCTCGCGCTCCAGCTGGACAGGACAGGACGGGACGGGACAGGGTAGGAAGAGAATCCACCAGTTGGACTCGTGTTCAGTCTTTTTCCCTCAGCCCACCTTCTCGCCTCGGTTCCGGAACGGGTTCTTGGCCGCTATGAACTCGAACAGCGTCACTCCCAGAGTGTAGTAGTCCACCGACATGTCGTACTTCTCGCCTTTCAGCATCTCGGGGGGCATATAACCTGCAAGAAACACAGCCAGCCAAAATTCCATTACAATACAAGCGTATAATTAGCGCAAAGAAAACCAGTTTAACATCCTTAGAGCCCTCCAGACATGAAATAACACCCCTATAGTTACCTCTACACTCATATTACCCAATACAGTTCAAATTTTGCGATGTCGCAATTTCTCAAAAATATACTAATTAATAAACCATGCAGCTTTGCAGTTGAATATGGCGTATTATTCATCCAAAACATATGCAAATGTTTCTTCAAGCATAAAAATGTCTAATTGAGCTTCACTGCAAACGTAAGGCATTGTAGCTTTGTTGCACAACAGGCCCAATAATCCCTAAGAACCCGCGGCAAGCTGAAACGCAACGCTGAATTTCCTGTCCGCCACTCACTCTGCTCCCCTAGGGAACACATTTATGGAAACGCACACCAGCACGAGTGGTGTTAAGAGCATAAAGGTGACTGTAGGGGTGTTACATCATGTCTAGAGGGCTCTAATTAACCACTGTAAACAAAGTATTACTGCATAGTGGACACAGTAAGACAGGACAAGACATACATAATACTTGTGTGTTGCTGTAAATGTGTTCCGGTGCGACGGGAGCCCAGTGGGGGGCGGACAGGAAGTGACGTCGGGGGTTTCAGTGTTGTGTTTTAGGTTGCCGTGGGTTACGGTCACAACAGCAGGGATCATTGCGCCAGTTCTGGTGTTTGGGTGTCTCGCCGAACGTTACAGTAACATTACCTAAAGACCGGTGTAGAGTACTACATGTCGTCTTTGAGCGTCTTCTGTTTTACTTCATTTACATTTTTACACTTGAAAATACTCCATCTAGGCCAAAAAATGACGCAAAATTGCCATTTGTGACATCTCAAAAGAAGATTTTGTCCTACAGCCACATAAAATTACCAAACCTACCACAAAAAGTTTGCTTCCACATTTTGCCGTGCTTTACTAATCAGCAGGAGTTTCGGGAAAATATGGGCTCCCGACTAAAACTAGCTGGCGTAGATTCCCAGCAGACATTTTTGCTTTTGCGACAGATATCTAGTATCTAAACAATTACACCACCACACACAAAAAGATTGTCTGAGGTAAATAATTACACTTTATGTACAAAAATAACGATTTAAACGGTCATATTTGTCTCTGGTATTGGAAGAGTTCTTTGGAGTGCGGCATCGACAGGATCTGAGGACGTGCGATGGTTACCTGGGGTTCCGGCGTAGCCCTTGGTCATCGTCTTGCCCTCCTTCAGCTCGACAGCGAGACCCAGGTCGGATATGCGCACGTTCCCTGCTCGGGGAAACCGAGAAGTTTAAAGGACCAGGAGAAGAATTTGCCACAAAGCGGAATCCTGACCGTCGTTATCCAGGAGCACGTTCTCAGGTTTGAGGTCCCTGTAGATGATTCTCTTCTGGTGAAGGTGCTCCAAGCCTTGGATGATCTGTGCGGCGTAGAAGCAAGCTCTGGGCTCGTCGAAACCCGGGTTGTTCTCATCCACCAGGTAGATGTGGTACCTTCCGGGGAAGACAAGGCCCAAATTCGATCTCCTTCAAAGGATCCATTTTATTTCCGCTGACTTTGTTACCGTGACCTATTTTTATGCCATTCTTTCCCGTAGCAATTTTAGCGCTAAATGAACGAGTGAAGTGAAAAGTACCCCAGTGAGGTGGGGCAGTTACAGCTCTGCCCCATGTACTCCGCCTAGCAACAAGAGGCCAAAGACTACAAGCAATTCTGCTCATCTATCTTGCTAATTTGTACTTTTCTAAGATGCATTCATTTAAGAAAAACAGTGCAAAGTACATCCACATTATAGTATATATACCTCTCAACACATTAGAATAATTATAATCAGTATATCACTTTAGAAATATAAAAAATTATATTTTAATATAAGAAATACACTGTTAAAAATGCAAAATAATTATAAATGAACATTATAATTACTGTTATAAATCAACCTTTCAGAAATATTAGAAATAATACAATTCCAATAACATTTTTGAAATATTAAAAACCATTTTACCATAAGAAACCTACTGTTCAAATATTACATATAATTATAAATCAACAGTTGAGAAATAATATTACTGGAAAAAAAACGTTTTGAAATATTTAAAATCATCATTATAATATTTTAGTATAACAAATATACTGTTCAAAATATTTGTATTATTATAAATCAATATTTTTATAATAAACCAAACATTTTAGAAATATTAAAAATTATATTATATTTTCATATAATATACTGTTAAAAATATAAATCATTCTATTTTTATTATCAGTCAATATCATAAAACAACAATTATACTAAATCCATAGCTCATGGAGATGTCATTATTTGACTTAAAAACTTATTTGTTCATTGAAGACATTGCCAGGGCACGTTAATCTATATTTGATTGTTTATTCATATTTGTCATGTTTTTAAATGTAAATAAAAAATAATGTCATTAATCAATCAATGTGTGGATTAGTTGGTCAAATTACTTGAGATCTCCGCCGTTCATGATGGTCATGACCAGACAAAGCTCTTCCTTCGTCTGGAACGCGTACGCCAGCGACACAATGAAGCGACTGTGGACCTTCTCCAGGATCCTCTTCTCCACCATGGCCCCCTGGGGGATGGACAGCGCGGGTCATCATAACCAGACAAGTCAAGGGCAACATAATAAGCAGTTCCATACAGGGGAGCTTTTGCGTAAAGCTGCCGGTAATCCCGCAGCGACAAAGATGATTAGCAGCAGAAGTAAGAAGAGGCTAAATATTTCCTTCCTATCCACACAAACCTGACAAGTAATGACCAAAAACGGAGTCAGGAAGTACCAACGCGAACCTGCGGTGCATAAAAAGTGTATAGACGAAGCAGAGGATTGTCATATAGGAGAAAAAGTGTATGATTACTTTACTTCAAATTACCCCTTTGGCTGTTTTTTCCCAAATACTTCAACTTTCTTCTTAAACAATCTCTGTAAACATTCTTTTTGCAGTATTCGGTATTCATGCCTAAAGTATTAGAAAACATTTTCCCAACCTAATTTTCAAAAAAATTGTTTTTTTGAAAACATTTTTGTTGGAATGAAACAATTTCTTAATTTCTGTTTATAATACAATTGTTTTTCTTAAGATTTTCTAATTATTCTTGTAAGAATAAAACACATCTAATATTTGACTACTACAATTGTTGTTTTATATTCTGACTTTAGATGTTTTTTAATTCTCTTAATATTTGTGAATACAATTTTTTCCCTAATATTTTTATAATTTATTCTCAGAATAAAAAAATATATTTTAATATTTGTGACCTACTGTTTTTTTAATATATTTTGACTTCATTCTCAGAATTTTTAAAAATTCTCCTAATTTGTGAATAATATTTTTTCTTAATATAATACAATTTTAATATTTTGACTTAATTCTCATTGGTATTAAATGTTAATATTTTGGACTACAATTGTTTTCTCTTAATATTTTGACTTTATTCTCAGAATTAAAATATATATATATATTATATTTGTGAATAAGAAATGTTTATATATTTTGACTTAATTATATTATTTGTGAATAATACAATTGTTTTCTCTTAATATTTTGACTTAATTCTTGTTACAATAAAAAAAAAAGTTAATAAAATTATTTTCTGAACATAAAATTTTTAATGCTTTAAGTTTTCCAGCTATTTCAAGTTTCCTCCTGCAAATGTTCAGCTTGTAATTATGACTAAAATGTTTTAATATTTTGCTTTAATTCTAATATTTTTTCCACTAGCTCATTTTCCAAAAATTTGTTGTTTAGTTTTTCATACTACGACGCCGTTTTTTCTCATAATTGACAATATATTTTTTTAAAATGTTCTTGCATTTTGCTAACTCCTGATTTTTCCATTTTTGCTGGGGTCTTTTTCGATTATATTTTTAGACTGTGCTGACCAATGATTACACATCTGCAGGCCACTTTGCCCACCCACCCAGGGTTAGGATCAAAGTGGCGTCGGTTCCCTAAAACCGGAGCATCTTACTTCGTAGCCTTTCCTTTTCTTCAGCCTCTTCTTGTTGAGTTTCTTGCAGGCGTAGAGTTTCCCCGTGGCCTTCATCTGACACGCCGACACCTCGCCGAAGCCTCCTTTGCCCAGCACGCGAAAGTCCAGGAACCAGTCTTCATCCACCGGCTGCATCTCCAGCCACTTCCACTGAAGGAACCTCTTCAGGTACAAGCTCTCCAGGAAGAAGGTGTAGGGTGCCTCTCGCAAATAGTCCAGCGTCGTGGTCAAAGCCGCCGCGAACAAGTCGTCCCCAACGGCCTCCTGGGCCTCCTTCACCTTAGCGACCGTGTCCTCAGACAGGAACAGGCAGAAGTGCTTGGCCGAGGGGTCCATGTAGCGTTGCACTATCTTGGAGGCCTTCTTGGCTCGGTCCGAGTCCTCCGCCAGGTCGTAGTCCTCGATGTCCCTCCACAGGCGACAGGCGGCGTGGTACTCTTTGTTGGCGTCCAGGAACTCCCTGAAGAGGCGTTTGCCAATGGGCTGCTCCACGCACACGGCATCAAAGCCCAAATCCACAGTGTCCCTCAGGTCTTCGCACACAGTGATGTGGGGCAGCTTCAGCCGGGCGTGGTACTTCTTGTCCCGGGCCGCTGCCACGTTGGAGCCATCAATGCTCCCCCGGGCGTTGATGTAGGCGGAATTTGCCACCACGGTGGTCAGCCCCCCGATATCCATGCCGGACGTTCAGGCCACACGGAGGGGGGGACGTGGCAAGGCTGCGAGGGTGAGGAGACGAGGAAGCATGGGAGGGAAATTTGCCTTGTGTTCCGAACCATGTGAGCGTGCACCACACACACACACACACATGCACACACACCTGAGTCAACACCTTTCGGTAATCTCCTAACACCCCAATGCCCCAGACAAAGATTGCGAGCACACGCCAGGACACAACACAGGGCAGCGGGGGACGCTCTTACGTAGCCCCTCGGCATTTTCAGCTTAGAAACGACTGAAAGATGAAATACGACCAGGTTGAAAAACCCAAAACAATCCATTTGGTGACACCAGCTAGAATTGCAAATTGAGTTGGCCAGAGAAGCGGAGCACAACCGCTATCATGTTAGCATTACTAGCTGGCTAACATTAGCAAAGTAGCATTTACAGCTGTTTTTAGTAGGTGCACACTTATGTAAACATTGATTACTATGCTAGGTGTTAGCATGCTAACATGTAAACAGCTTAGCATTTTAAGCCATTTACATTAGTAGACACTACTATACTTGGCCGTGACATGCTCATATTAGCATGTTAGCATGCTAACATTAGCATAGTAACATTTTAGGCCGATTCCATGGGTAGAAATTCATATGAACACTTAGCACCATCATTCTAGGTGTTGGCGTCCCAAGCATGGATGCTGATTGACCGACTCGTCTCTTCAACATTGCAGGAACAGGAACAGTACCTCTGGACTGGCAGAGCGGGGTGGTGGTCCCCCTTTTTAAGAAGGGCGACTGGATGGGGAGGAAATCACACTCCTCAACCTCCCTGGGAAACCTCCACGGTGCTGGAGAGAAGAGTCCCGGTCACAAAACACTAGCCCAGCTCTCCACCCTTGCAAAGGCACTGGAGGGCGCATGGAAGTTTGCCCACCATGTCTACGTGACCTTGGTAGACCAGGACCAGGCCTTTGACCGCGTCCCTCGTGGTGTTCTGTGGTGGGTGCTGCGTGAGTACTCGATTAGTGGCGTGCATTCAGTCCTCATACAACCAGCCCAGGATCCTGGTTCGCATTTCCAGCAGTAAGAAGAGTCCGTTTCTGGTGAACGTTCAGTTCCTTTAAGCCGAAACCGTAGTAACCGATTCTGCTCATGGACAGAATTTCTATGTGCAACAAAGGCGTCGAGAGGGTGCAGTTTGGGGGCCTTAGGATCTCTTCTCTGCCATACACCAACCATGTGGCCCCGATGGCCTCATGGGCTTGTGAGTGTGAAGCTCCCGAGAAGAGGCTCAGCACCTCCACATCCAAGAACATAGTTCTTAAGGTGCATCACACC
This sequence comes from Oostethus manadensis, assembly GCA_024372805.1. Classification (NCBI taxonomy): domain Eukaryota; kingdom Metazoa; phylum Chordata; class Actinopteri; order Syngnathiformes; family Syngnathidae; genus Oostethus; species Oostethus manadensis. The sequence continues at coordinate 395,228 of QODF01000263.1, forward strand.
CTCCCGGTTGAGAGTGAGGTCTTGCGCCAAGTGGAGGACTTCAAGTATCTCGGGGTCTTGCTCCGGGGTGAGGAAAGGTTGGAGCAAAAAGTCGACAGCCGGATCGCCGCATCGTCTGCAGTAATGCGGGCGCTGTACCGGACCGTCGTGGTAAAGAGCTGAGCCAAAAGGCAAGGTCCATCTATGTTCCCACCCTCAAACTGTGAAAGAATGAGATTGCGGATACAAGCGTAGGGTGAGCAGATACACCCTAAAAGAGAGGGCGAGGAGCTCGGGCATCAGGGAGGACCTCAGAGAAGAAACGCTGCTCCTTCCAAATACCCTCCCTGGTGAGGTGGTTCTGCCAGGAGGCCCCGGGGCAGGCGGGATATTACCTCACAGCAGGCCTGAAAACGCTTTGGTCTACTCCTGGTGGAACTTGAAGAGGTGGCTTGGGGGAGGGAAGTCCGGACTTCCGTATCGGGACTACTGCCTCCTGTTTTTCTTCTAAGCAGAAGAAAATGGAATGGCATGGCTAACATGCTAACATGACCATAGTGGCGTTTGCAGCCAGTAAGCATGTTAGCATTGCTAGCATGGCGACAATAGAATAGCATTTTCACCCATTTTCAGAGCTAGAAACGTGTATAAACACAGCACTATTATGCTAGGTGTTGGCATGCCAACGTTAACAAATTAGTAATGCTAGCACGCTAATGCTAACATAGCGACGTTATTGACCCTTTTCACTGGTAGGAACTGTTATGATAGAAATCTTGGCATGCCAACGTTACCATCGTGGCATTTCAACCATTTTCTCAGACACGATTATGCTAGGTGTTAGCGTTACAAGCATGCTAACATTAGCACAGTAGCATCATTTATCCATTTTCATGGGTAGACACATATATATATCCCCGCCTCTCGCCCAAAGTCAGCTGGGATAGTCTCTAGCGCACGTGCACACACACACACACACACACACAGTAATGCACTCCACTGGGTCTGCACAACCTGAACCTTTTGCAGAAACTGTGCTCATCTGCAAACACAGCCCAAAATCACTCACGTGGATCAAGTTTGAGAATCTTTTAAAACAATCTATATTTAATTTGAAAACTTATATTAGATTACAGAAAAGGGTATTTGGAAGAAGTCAGTACACGTGTTGCTCAGTTTTAAAAGGGAGAGATCTTTGGAGGGAGTACACAAAGACCTACACAACCACACATTAGTTACATGGATATTGTCTGATGGTCTAGTATCTTTGCCACTGGCCTCTAAAAGGACGCTATCAAGCTACAATCGTTAACGGGGTTCATATAAGTCCTCGACAAAGCTAAACTGTTTATTAATCAGGAACCCGGGTTATGAAAAGTCATTACCTTGCTGGTGGCGTTGTTTTTGTAAACACTACCAAAGTGTTAGGCAGGGTGATGATTGAGAATTCCACAACTGGCATAAAAAAAAAAATCTAGCCAACAAAAAACAGACAAGGAAAGCAGCTGCCTACAAAGAACAGAAGGAAGCCAGCCCAACAGACGGAGAAATGGAACGACCATTTCAACCTACCTCCCAGAACCAAAACAAGAAAAAGCATCAACACACACGATGGAGCCCAATCAAAGGACGCCACCGACAACCCAACGACGGCGAGTTCAAGCGAACACTTTGGCCATCTTTGAACATTAATCATCATGTTGCTAATGGGAACAGCAACATATTCATACAAACGTTTTTCCCCCCCCATTCTCCAACAGCAGTAATGTTGCTTTTTATTTATTCGTTTGTTTTTGTTTTTTGATCTTATCTTTCTCAGGATGGCTTCTTGGAAAACGACTTCAACGCACAAAGATGTCCGCTTTGAGGTCAGGCCACGCGCTACAGTTCCCGGTGCCAAAGCTCCTTCAGAGCTGCGGTGCGTGTACGAGTCATTCGGGTGACGAGAGGGCAGACGAACAACACCCCCCCCTCCCTCCCACACCTTCTTTCAATTCTCACCTACAGCCCTGAGAAAACCAGACAGAAAAACAGGAATAGGGGGAGGGTGCAGGAGAAAAACATGTGGGAGGCAGGACTATGTTTCCAAGGTGGCGGCGGCAACAGTTGGAGAGACTGTGCTTATTGGGGGTGGCGGGCTGCGGACGGCTTAATCTTCATCATCATTCTCGTCGTACTCGTCCTCGTCGTCGTCATCGCCCATGTAGGACACCGGGGTCTCCACACGGGAGCCGCTGTAGTGAGAGTCGTTAGAGCTGGAGGCCATGGTGCCGTCGGGGCCACCATCGCTACAATTGGGGAAGAACAAGGTGCCCGCGTTTAGCTTAAAGATTTTTTAACGCTAAGTTCACACCAAGACTGGCAAGTAGGGTTGCTCCGATCAGGGTGCTGATATCACACGGATGAATTTATACACGCATAATCATTCAGTGTATTTATATTAAGTGCTACGGCCAGGAGTGCTGGTCTATGAGGCGGAGAAGTCAGGACAATTCCAAGGTCCACTAACTGACGGGGGGCCAAAAAATTAGCAAATAAAAAAAAGGGCGCCAAAATTCCTGGCTGCATCCCTGTTTTTGGCCCATATGAAAAAAGGAACCGTAAAAATCACCCGTCATTTAGACAAAACATTTCTCTTGGTGAAACTTACGGAGGATGAGACACCTTCTTTAAGGAGACTCTGGATGTGATATGGAGGACATTGGCAGAGCCCTAGCAGGATGTAGGTAGGCAGGCGGCGAACCCGGTGTCTTCCACCGCTGACGAAGGCCAGTCATCCCGTCTGACGGATTCAGTTATTTGTCGAGTTATTTGCGGCACCTTCTGACGGGGGTGAGTGCTGTCCAGCGTTTCGGCTGCGTTAGCCGCCCTTTGACTGACGATCACACCGCGAGCCTGGAAAACTCTCCACAGTCCACCAAGTGTTTGTTCTTCAAATGGCGTATTGAACAAGCGAGGCAGCTTTCGTGGCATGTTACCCAAGACACTACACTTCTACGCAGGGATCGCTACAGGCAACCGTAGTACAAGCCACAGGTGATCGGCTAAGTAAGGCATTTATCAGCATACCCCCACCACGTGATTTTTTTTCCAGAAATCGGCCGATTGATCGGAGCATCCCTACTCAATTTCTGCCTATAAACACCAACTTTACAGTTGCCATGACTCTCTGCAGGTGGTGTATGTGTTGTTGCGACACGTGTATGTATAGAAACAGCCATCTGGTAGCACCACTGTGGCTTATTCAAGTAGTTCAGGGTAAATGATTGCCAATTAAAGCAGTTGTCCTACAACAAAAGGTGTCCAACCTATGATCCGGGGGCCATTTGTGGCTAGCAGCACATTCTAATTATTTCAAGCAACAGGGCAGCACCGATAGGGTGGAAAAATGAAAAATTGAGTAATAATAGTTGTCAATAACACACCTAAAACACAAAGCTAACAAAGTTTTGTCTTTAAATACCCCTAAAATGTCTTTTTTTTTAAGCCTTAGTACTAAATAAAAAGAACCAAAATAGCCCCAGAACACTTAAAAAGTTTGGACACCCCTGTTCTACAAGAAGTGTGGCTTAACGTCTAATTGTAAGCTAAATGTGTCTCACCTGCTCGTGTAACGGGCTCCGTTAGCAGAGGACGCTCCAGTGATGTACACGTTACTGATGGGACCTTTTGACATCTCTGGAGAAACAAAGTTTGTCGTCAAGGAGAAGCAAGCAGGAAGTGTGTGGCTGACGCTGCAGCAGTAGCAATGACGGACACTGACCAATTACGTAAGGCTCCAGAGCCTTTGGCACCAGGCTGCGTGCAACCTTCAGGTCCTCAGGAGAACACTTGCCCACCTCCAAACCACAAGCCATGCCCATGCGCTTCAGCACCTCGATGTCATCGTGGATCTCAAACATGCTGTCAAAGTTGAACAGATACTCGAACCTGGGGAAGAAGCACAGAAAACATCCGAAGTTTGGTATGAATCATCCTTAGCCACGGTTGAATGCATTTTTGTGTAGCATTTAAACATGAACAACTTGTGCCACCAACAGGGGTGAACGCAGTAACGTACTTGTCATTGGAGATGCTGCAGTCGATGACGGTTTTCTTGCTGGTGTTGACGATGATGAAGGGAAGGTGTATGATGGAATTGGGGGGCGGAGGTCTGTTTGCCTGCTGCTCGCTCTGTCGGTTCCTCTGCACGAGGTTCTTGAACGCTATTTGCTGCAAGACAAGAATTTTAATCATTTTAATAAACATGACAGAACACAAACAGTTTGATAAATTATGCGTCGTTTTTCACCTCTGATACAAAACCCACACTACGGTGTAACGTTATGAATCCAATATTTGCACAAATGATTACCCATTTTGTAGTGTGGAGTGTTACAAAAGGTTTCAGCAACTGATATTTACACAAACTGAGAATAGTCTGCAGCAGTAGGTAGAAGAACACCTGACCCATTTACTTCAATGTAAACGGCAGCTGGACACAATGTAGCGAGACACAGGAAGCGTTTAAACTACAGTAGTGCTGTCAATAGATTGAAATATTTCATCATGATTTATCGCATTTTGTCCATTTACTTCAATGTAATGGCAGCTGGAAAAAACGTAGCGAGACTCAGGGTGCTCTGTGGAGCGTTTAAATATTTTAATCGCTTGACATCACTAGTTTAATCACGATTAATCTCATTTTGTCCATTCACTTCAATGTAATGGCGGCAGGGAACAATGTAGCGAGACTCAGGGTGCTCTGTGGAGCGTTTAAACTAGTGATGTCAAGCGATTAAAATATTTAATCACGATTAATCTCATTTTGTCCATTCACTTCAATGTAATGGCGGCAGGAAACAATGTAGCGAGACTCTGGGTGCTCCACGGAGGTTTGAAACTAGTGCTGTCAATAGATTAAATATATCATGATTAATTGCATTTTGTCCATTTACTTCAATGTAAATTGCAGCTGGGAACAATGTAGCAAAACTCAGGGTAATCTGTGGAGCGTTTCAACTAGTGATGTCAAGCGTTTAAAATATTTTATCACGATTAATCGCATTTTGTCTACTTACTTCAACGTAATGGCAGCTAAGCATATTGTAGCGAGGCTTTTACACAATACATAAGATAATCACTATATAATGTACGTCGGTTTTACCGAGGTGTTAAAATCTTTCCTGGTGACTAGCTAGATCTACTAGCAAGATAAGTTAGCGCTGCTAATGCTATTTACAGCCATTCTCAACGTCTTCCATGATCGTCACATTGACAGCCCGTAAGTAGGAGCTCTTAACCCAGTTTTTAGCTTGCAGTTCAAAGCAAAAATCAGGGTCAAGTTAAGGTGTGGGCCGAGGGTCAATCAGAACGTGCGCACATTAAACGCACGTCACAAAAATATAGCGCGATTAAAGGAAACTTGCGTTAAGGCGTTAATGTGACAGCCATAGTTTAAACCCATTACTCACCACCAACATGGACCGGCTCTTTACTGTTAAAACCAATGACTTTTTGCCGTCCTGAAATGTTTCGGACACCATCGGATGTTTGAGGGAGGTCGGTGTCTTGTTAAACAATTTTTAAAAAATTCCCCTGATGTTGCATCAAATGCACAATGAGCTTGGTCATTTTTTACCCTAATGGAGAAATGCTAATGTGCTACAATTTGACACTTTTTTGCTGATGTCAGGCCAACATCAGATGCAAATGTTGGATCGGGACACCCCAAGTCCTAATTGTGAAAGCATCGTCTTAATACAGTAAAAGTTGTAAAAGTGAAAATGATCCATTTGTCCCCAGGGGCCCACCTGTAGTATGAGCTCCTGAAGCTGTGACTGTTTCTGTTTGATCCTCTCCAGCCGCCTCTGTCGCTCCACCTGCCATGCAGACAAAAGCCACGCTTACAAAAAGAGGGCCTGACGGAGGTTTACACGTGGCGAGTGCTTTAAAAAAAATCCTTGTACCTCAAGGTTTTGGCACTCCTGTGCAGAGTTGGTGGGCAGGCCGATCCACTTGATTTCTTTCTTCTCTTTGGAGATGATATTCATGGCCATGAGGACGTTCAGGGCGTCGTAAACGCGCCGCCGAATGTTCTTCTGGTCATACACGTGCTAGGGGAAAAAATTATAACGATGGCGTTTCATGGGGAGTTGAACGCATTATTCAGTCACACTGGTGGAGGCAATCTACCACAGTGACCGAGCGGGGAGAGCAAGGATCAAACTGCCAACCTTCCGGTTTCTGGACGACCTGCTCTACCCCCTGAGCCACTGCTGCCCTGAAATACAATTTAGAACTCATGTGAGTGAACCGGGCCGCCATCGGCAGCACTCACCGAGTCATTGGGAGACATGTGGTTGTCACCGGAGCTGAATTCTGCCACCAGTTCGTCCGCCACTTCGTTGTAGGTGGTGACTCCCTTCTTCTGCACCTTCTCGCACACTTTCATGGAGAAATGCCTCAAGCCTTTCCCGTTCTTCTCCCCTTTTTTGCCACGCTTCCTGAGAACAAGCAGCAAAACGGAGTGTGGGTTAGGGTGGGGCATCGTTTCAATTTGAACCATTCTGGTTCCTAACAATTTTCAATTCTGATGCTTTTAGGAGGCAAGGGGACGAAAGTTTGCATGGATTAAATGAGGGCACTAATCAGAGATCTTTTTGGATGACATGCCCGGACTTCTCCATGATTTTAATTACAAGAACTTATTTTTGGAGGCCGCACGGTGTATGAGTGGGTAGCATGTTGGCCTCACAGTCAGGAGATCAGGATTAGACTCTTCGTTGGGCATCTCTGTGTGGAGTTGGCATGTTCTCCCGTCCGCGCGAGTTTTCTCCGGGTACTCCGGTTTACTCACACATTCCAAAAACATGCATGTTAGGTTCATAGGCGACTCTTAATTGTCAATTAGAGTGGGAATGTTTGTTTGTCTGCCCTGCGATTGACTGGCGACCAGTCCAGGGGGTACCCCGCCTCCCGCCCGAAGTCAGCTGGGATAGGCTCCAGCTTACCTGCGACCCTAATGAGCATGAACTTTTTGGGACATTTACCATGAATTTCTCAGAGTGTATTTAAATATCAAACCATTTAACTTAGAACCTGTGTGCAGAATATCAAACAAAAAGTAACTTTAGCACTGGTAGAATTCATACAACAGACAAAATGTATTGTTTCAGTTACGGGAGGTCAGTGCGACAAAGACGGGCCACGGTTATCGGCAAATGTGTAACCATGTAGGTCGTGCAACCTCCAACACAAAGTGTAACTGTGTTGCAAACGCTGCACAGCCACTTCTGCAAATATGCTGCCTTGTGTAGTTAATACTAGCGGAGATGGCTGTAAAGATGTGTAACTTCACCCTGAGCAACATTTGCGGGCGTCGTTCTATGTAAAGTTTAGGAGTTTTCGGACTTCAAACCCCCACGAGTCTACTCGCCATGACGGTGCACAAGCAGCAAATACCTGAGCCAATGTTTTTTTGTTTTTTAAACGTGGAAATAGCGGTAAAATCCGCGGCAAAAAAACACACTGCTAAAAGCAGCTGCTAGTAGCACTCACGTAGCGTGAACGTAAACTAGCAGAAGCAAAGCTAACAGCAGGTTCGGCCAACTTTTCTCTCCTGTTTTGTCATTTCGACATTGGAGCAGGGAGTTTAGTGTTTGTAATGAGGATCCGCCACGATTGAGCCGTCCGCCGGACATATAATTCCACACACAAACATTCCTTCTCCTCACGTTCCGAGTATTTCAGTCACGTAATGTCCATTTCCACGAGATTCAGCGATTAACGCTAGACTCAGTTTTCATTAGCCAATTCCGTGATTCCGTTGCGTCGACTTACCCTGACGACCAAGGGGAAGCGTCCGAAGGTTGAGTTTGAGTGATGAATTGGGAGTTGGGGGTGTGCGGGCTGTTGACCAGTATTGTATTGGATACTGTGGGCCTCTGAGGTGTTCCAATCACCTGGAAAAGACAAGTCCGTTTCAATTTGCAGTTCCTATTGTTTGCATCTCTTTTGTATTCTTGATTTCTGTCAGTAATGTAGAGTAGTTGGAGGTGGGAATGAGTCTCCATCACAAAAGATCTAGGTAGGCATCTAAGATCACTGCCTCAAATGTTACCTAATATTTGTTCTGTTATAGCATCGTCAAAAATCCATACATTTTTGCATGTGTTTTCAACAAAAGTAATGTTAACACATTTGTACAAACTTTCAAAATCCTATTAGGATATATCAATAACATTTTGAAAGAATTGTACATTCAAAAAAGCTTTGTATTCAAATTATTGGAAATTTACACTTTAAGACCTGTCGGATATACTGGATTTAAACAAACAAAACCAAAGAAAAAGGATATTAAGCATACGGCAAAAGAAAATTGGTTATTCAGAAGATAAAAAGCACCACATCAAAAGGTAAAGCTGAACAAACGGAAAAATAACCGCAATCAATGAGCTTTGCTGGCCAGCGCAAGCTGACTCCTTTGCCCTGGTTCTGACGAGAAGCAATGGCGTGGATTATTTTTATTGTGTGTACATTTACTACTTATGTAATTGTACTGTGCCCTGCTTTGACTTCATTCTATTCCGTAGTTCTACAGATATCCCTGTCATCTACTAGAAAAAGACCATTTCTGTAAAACGTGGGCAAATCCAAGAGTCCAATTAAAGCCACACTAACTTCACAGCAAGATTGTTCCCCAGAACGGCGCAACCCCAACCAAAAGGTAATGATCACCATATTTTCAAGCACTACGTTACTGAAAGATCACTTGAGTGTATCACAAAGGGAAGGGAAGTAGTTACTCCCTTTTGACAAGTGAGGCCCGTCGAAGGTGGTAGGTGCTCGATTCCTTCCCGGAGGTGACATCTAAGCTGATTAACATGATGTGTACATTCCATGTATATAATGGGATGACTGGTGTAATCCTGCTGACGGTAGGGTTGATAAGCTTAGGATAAAGTGCAGCTACTCTTCAGCAGCCGGGTCACCTCGCAATGATAATGGAGAGGGCTTACACGGGACTAAGACGCAAGATAGGAAACTGTCGGGGAGCCTGTATGATATAATGCGGCGTTGCCGTGTGGAGGGTGCATAACTTACCATGTGTGGTATATGTTGCATGTGTGCAGCAATGTTCACATTAGACGGCCCAAGTGTTTTGGGTAAGAGCTGTTTGGCCAGGGGGGCGGTTGCAGGCTGGACGGCGACCAAAGACAGGACACCTAAGTGGAGACACGAGAGGACGAGTGGTCACTGCCCCCTGTTGTCCGAGCTCCGGCGGAAGGAACAGACACAATCAGCATCGCAGTAAAAATCCATCTTCCGTTCTAGCGTCTTCACATTTGTACCCTTCTGCGGTGGCATCACAAAAGCCACGCACACGTGTAGCGTCGCGGTATCGCAACAGACGTGGAAGGAAATATCCCAAGCGTCTCTCAGCTGAATGTGAACCAAAAAAAAAAAAAAAAACTTGACAGACAGGTTTCACGTTAGATTTGACTATGATGTCTTTGTGTACATTTCAACATCGTCACATCAATTTCCATATGAAACGGGTCGACATCTAACAAATACAGTTCATCCCATCACTGTTCAAATAAACACACTGTGAGGTCAGACAGCCAATGGAAAAGGTTTTTGTGCAACATTACAGGTCTGTTTGTCCCGGGACCTTTTTTGGTTGAACTGCACATAGCCCAACTACAGAGTCCTGTGTACTTTACAGATCATGAAAGTGAAATCATCCCTCACATGTCTGCAACCATTTGTATCTTCAAGGGACAATACTGCACAAATGAAACTTATGACATCATTTCTGGTAGCTGATATTTTTTTAAAGGAGAGTTAATATCCACTGAAATGTACGCGGTGTAGTCCTTTTTGAGAGATGCTAGTTGTCAATCTAGTGTCATAGAGTGCTGCTGCAACTACCTTTACTGGGGCTCAGATTCTGATCAAAAAAAACCTTCAGCTCTCCGTTGGTTTCTATTAGCCCGGCCTGTGGGGAGGGGAAAATATGGTTAAAACCCCCTCAAAATGCAATGATGCAAAGTAAGAATTGTTTTTTATGTCATGTCATACGGCTTACATCTTTCGCCATGATCCCAAAGGACCGGGGAAGTGGAGCGTCAGTTGGAAAGGGATATCTTCTCCAATGTGTCACTAGTCAGACCTTCAGAAAGACAACATACAGATCACATACATTGGATACCCGGGACCATCAGATTGTTATTCAGCAAGAATACTTGGGCCCTTGGGGGAAAACACACACAGCCCAAAGTTTGGTGTTACATTGTATTCCTGCTTATAAGTATATGGTTTTATTTGGTGTACAGGTGACCGTATACTTAGCTTAACCCAAAGAATCACAAGCCATTAGACGTGCATATCGGGCAGGGGGGATTAATTTGTGCTAACTTTTGTCAAGGAAAGCAAAACGGAACTTTTTATCGGTGTGGCGCGCACAAGGCCTACTGCAGGTACGGTCCGGAGGAGGAGGAGGAGGAGGAGAGACATTGAACTTCTGCTACAGGTCACCGGCTGCAAAAACACAAAACAACAACAAAAAGCACGCCAACTTGACGCAAAGCCGCTGCTAGCACGCCGCCGGTCCGTGGCAGCAGGAATAAACGTTACACTTGGCAGGAAGCGATGCAAACGCGAGCAGGTCTTTTGTTGAGGCGCGGCTAGCTAACCGATACCGCTAACCCCGCCGTGGCTGGATAAAGCTCGCCGCTGCTAGCTTGGGAAGCTAATGCACGCTAGGAAAGGAGCCCTCGGCCCAAAAGAATCGCCCCGTTGCTCCTTCCCGATTGGCCCGGGGGACCGCCGGCGGAGACCCGCGTGGGGGTTTAGCGGCGTTTGAGAGAAGTTGCGGGGGCGATTACGGGCACTTACGAGTGCACTGTCGCCGCTTCTTCGACGGCTGTTGTTGTTGGCGTTCGAGAGCGGAGGAAGAGGAGGTCTAAATCCTTCAGCAAACAGGAAACATGCCGAGCAAAGTCAAACTACCTCGCGTGGAACCAAAGCGGGGACTTTGTTTTCATGTGCTTTGTGTACTAAAAGTAGGGGCCCCAACGGGACCTTTTTCAAATGCAACTTCACGTCCGATTGTGTCCGCACGCCGGCCGAGAGCTTTTTATCGCCGCATAATTGACTTCAAACCGTCGTCGCAAAGGGGGGATGGATGCGAAGGCACAGCGCCCACCCGCCTCTATACAAAGTACGCAGTCAAACTTGATACTTTCTTCATTTACCTCACATGACCTACATTCGATTAGGTCCCGGGACATAAGCGGCCGCTTCACAAGGCGGGCTCCCCGGCAATATTTCGCCGTCACGATGGCCACATTTGTCAAGTCGGGAGATACGTCACTTTCTCGAAGGGTAAATCGGCAACCTGTTCGATTGCGTCCGAGTGTGGGGTTAGTCGGCAGGGCGGTGAGCTAGCGTTGCCTTGAGTGTGTTAGCAACGTGCTAACTCCGCTGCTGGCGCTTTGTTAGCCGACTAGCTTGTAGCACGTAAGCTAGCGGCCAAGCTAGCGCACAGCTGTCACCGGAGTTAGCCTAACATTTTCACCCGGTTATTCGTTTATGTTTTGAGTCATTTTGGGGGGGGGGTATAAACACAACCTCCACGCGGTGTTCCCACCATGGGCCGACGTGAGAATATGCGTTGGCGCGTAATTGCTAAAACACGGCTTACCGGCTCCACAAGTTAGCAAGTGGCGTTAGCTCCCTCTGTCCACTCTCTCGGCTAGCCTTGCTACGGCAGCGCGACTCACAATCTGATCTTGGCGGTGTCTGGCTTCAACGGCTCCTGATTGGCCGCTTTCGGTGAGACGTAAGGCGAGCAGTCAAAATAGCCCCCGCCCACGCGCTACATCGACGCCCCAATTGGATTGAGATTATTCAGACACTGCCACCTGCCGTATAGGAGGTGATATTGCTAGGTGGCCTTGACTTGACATTTTACATCAACATTGTAGAATTTCTGAAGCCGTTATGACGGGAGATAAGTCTAATCATTGTCGTTCCTAACCATCACATTACAGTGACGTCACTTTCTTCAGCAGTGTCGTAGGAGACAAGTTGGGTACGAGGAGGCAGCAATACTCGCTTTACTACACAACATGAGTCATACGAGTGTGCTACTTTCGATACAGCCACCTTTTCAGTCTCTTCACTGCAGAAGAAAAACAAGGACTGACACTGACAGATACTCTATCAGCACGGTGCATTCACAGATAAAACCACGCCTTCTGGCAGCACCGGTTCTTTAACTGGTGATGATGAGATGTATCGTTTTAATTATACTATAGAAGCGCTGGGAAGTATGTCATTTATTTGAGGCTTATTCATGTAAATAAACCAATCCATCCATTTTCTCCATCGTTTGTCTTCATGTAAAGCGGGTGAAATAAGATTCCGGCAGGGTGAACCTCATTTTAAGGGTTATAATCTTGTGGGACTGGGGCATCCTCATTTCTCCATACATCAGATTTTCAGGAGCATATTTTGTGGAGTTGTTTTGCCCGTCTCTGCCTTCTAACTCCCTCACCGCAGGACAGGGGTGGCCAAACTTGACTCGCAGGCCACGTTGGGTGAACAGATACGGGCGAGGGGCACGGACACTCGGCTTCTGCATGATGACTGGATGAACTGACAGTGAGTCGGCGTTTTTTCCGCGTTTATTATTCCCCCGTTTTGAACTGATCCGGAGACTTTGTCGTTGTTAAAAACGACTGGGAAGGGTTCCACATACATATAAATAAACACATTTATGATGCAGGGCGGGGAAAATGCGCTTTCCCTCCTTGAATGACCACTGAAATCAACTTATGTTAAGGTTGGGCCAAAAAAATTAATATATATATAAAAAAAAAAAAAAAATCACAAAGGAAAAAAAAAAAAAACAAAAACACAAAAAAAAAGTAAATTTATGTTACACTTGCACTATTTCGCTGCACACGAGCTAAGAAACAATAATATAATTTAAAAAAAAAGAAAATATTGTCCCATGTTGACGTACCATCGAGTACATTACAATTCACTAGTTGAGCCTCTTCCGCGTACACGTCTTGCGCATGCGCACAACGCGCGGCGCTCGGGCTACCGGAGTGGTCGCATAGCGGGTGTGAAAATGGTAGGTGACCGAAATAAACAACCCCCCTCGCTGCGTTCGGAGACACGATGTCGAACACGCCCGACGCGGTCCTTTTTTTTTTTTTTTTTTTTTTTCAAGCTCGCTCCGCTCGCGTCGCGCTTTGACATTTCCCGCGGCTGCCGCCAAGGAAGGTCAGTAGGTGTTTGTGGGAGCGAGCTAGCCGGTAGCTACTAGCCGCCGCGTTCCGCGGTTTGGCCAGCCGGGAGTGTGAACTGGCTCCAAAAGCGAGACGGACACTTTCTAGCGCGCCGTGCAGACGAGTAGCGCCCGTGCGGGTGACGGTCGGCGGCGGCGGCTAGCAGGGGGGAGCTACTAGCGTTAGCCGGCCAATGCTAGCCGATCGCGTGCTCGCTGTGAGTCGGCGCACTAACTTTGAGTCAGAGCCGCGCGACACGTAATAATCCTTACGACAGTACCGGCTAAAGGTTGGAAACAAACCCGCAACGTGTCGTGTAACGCTATTCGACATTGCCCGATTCATGGGGTTGTTTGTGACACGGCGGGGTGGCGTCGCGTTCCAGCTGCTGGTCAACAAGTCCCCGCCCCCTCCGGGTTGGAAACGCACGTGGTGCCTTTTGGACCGGACTGCCGTCCCGCGTGTCCCGGATGCCTGCGGACGTGCTGCTGTGGCCGCTCGCTTGTCTCTGCGTGTACTTGGCCTTGTTGTCGGTGCTGCGGATCGTGTCGGCGCCCCGCCGTGACCGCCAGTGTGCCCTGTCGCCCCCGCAGCACAAGCTCAAGTCGTCGCAGAGGGACAAGGTGCGGCAGTTCATGTCCGTCACGCAGGCGGGCGAGAAGACGGCCGTCTACTGCCTGACCCAGAATGACTGGAAGCTGGAAGTGGCCACCGACAACTACTTCCAAAACCCGGACCTGTACTGCAAGGAGTCCATGAAGACGTCCGTGGACCGCAAGAAGCTTGAGCAGCTCTACAGTCGCTATAAAGGTACCGCCTCTTGTTTGTCTGCTGGGGATGAATCTACTCAACTGCAGAGAGCACCGGGTGCGCATGTGACGGCGGCGTCTATCCGAGAGGGGGCTTTTTGTTATAAACTATGCTGTCAGTTGAATGTCGGTAGTACAACATCAACACTAAAATGCCACCATCGACATCGTTAACCGTGTTGGAGCGTAGGTCGTAAAAACCTGTTTGTCACCCTCTAAGTAGTGATTTTAGCATTATTAGAGCCCTCTTGAGAGAAAATAACACCCCCTCTGTTGTGAACTAATTCCAGCCTGCAATAACGGCCAGCTGTTCCGTCAATCAAGGCTGGTGCTTGTGTGTCTCACCAAACGTTACCGACACATAGTGGCCGGAATTGAATACTACTTATAACATCCATCCATTTTCTATGCCACTTATCCTCATTGTCTTTTATAATTCCTTAGATTTGTATTTTAATTAATTTACCCTCTTTTATGCTTGCAAATGCTTAATTTAGTACGAAAAACGCAACATTTGCGTATGTTTAGACTTGGCTTGTGGGCCTCCAACACCGGCGCCGTGAGGCTTCGGTGTTGACAGAAACAAAAACGAGGAGGAGTTCAGTGAGGCCATGGCGCACAATTTTTGGTCGACCACAAAGAGGTTCTGGCAAACCATTTGAGGCCTCCGAAAGGGGAAGCAGGGGCTGGTCCACGTTGTTAACAGTGGGGACGGCCTGCTGACCTTAACTGAGGATATTGTCGGGCGGTGAAAGGAATACTTAGAGGCCCTTCTCAATCGCACTGACATACCTTCTATAGAGGAAGCACAGTCTTGGAATATGAACACGGACAGGTCCATCACCAGGGCAAGGGTAGTCGGAACACTCCTCTGTGGCAAAACCGAACCGGTGTTGCCCTGAATTCCTAGAGGCTGTGGATTTTGTGGGACTGTCTTGATTGACATCTCTTCAGAATTGTGTAGAAGTCGGAAACAGTACCTCTAATTTGGCAGAACGGGGTGGTGGTCCCCCGTTTCAAGGTGGGTGACCGGCGGGTGCCTTCTAACTATAGGGGATCGCACTCCTCAGCCTCCCTGGCAAAGTCTATTCCAGGGTGCTGTATAGGAGGCTACGGCCGTTAGTCGATGTGGTTTTCATTCTGGTCATGGAACACCAAACCAGCTCTACACCATTGCAAGGATACTGGAGGAGGTGGGCGTTTGCTCAAGAGAGCTGAGCCACACGTGGCCAAAATGCGTTTCCTCCGTAGGGTTGGCTGGACTCACCCTAAGCGGGTGAGGAGCCCAGTCATCCGACACAAGCTCAGAGTAGAACCGCTGCTTGAGACGATCCGGTTGAGGTGGATTAGGAATCGACTCCGTGGTGAGGGTGTTCCGGGCATGCTCAACTGGGAGGAGACCCCAAGGGAGACCCAGGGCACACTGGAGGGATCATGTCTGACAGCTCGATTAACATGTACGTGCTGTGAATTGCTTATTACCAAGGTGGCGCTTGTCGCATGGCCGTGAGACCCTGCTGTGCATGGTTATATGGGTTACGACGGCGACGTCCATGCAGAAAAGAATTTCAAGTGCATAGAAATGATGAAGATTTAAGGTTACGGTTACCTTCACTGAAGACGGGATGCTTGGTGTAAATGTGAAAGTTCATTCACCGCCATCATTCGTCATTCCGTAAAACCCCACAAATGTGAGAGTCGAGGTCTGGCGTTCATCAGTGCAGACACAAAAGGTTGTATTTCTCCCTGCCAGATCCCCAGGATGAAAACAAGATCGGCATCGAGGGCATCCAGCAGTTTTGTGATGACCTCACGCTGGACCCGGCCAGCATCAGCGTGCTGGTGGTGGCGTGGAAGTTTCGCGCCGCCACCCAGTGCGAGTTCACCAAGAAGGAGTTTCTGGACGGCATGAGCGAGCTGGGGTGAGTGTTTACGTCCAGTATATACTGTATGTAACAAGAGAACGGGAGGAGCTGCCTGTGGCTCTTAGGGGCCGCAGTGTCAAGAGCTAAATTTAGCCTCCTTGTTTGCTATCAACCTCGTGTGTTTATGTGGCGTTTGCTGTCGTCCTTTGCTGTACATCTACGCCCCTCCTCCGCCCGCACAGGTGCGACAGCATCGATAAACTCAAGGCCCTTCTGCCAAGATTGGAACAGGAGCTAAAAGACAGCGGGAAGTTCAAGGACTTCTACCAGTTCACCTTCAACTTTGCCAAAAATCCCGGTCAGAAGGGTTTAGGTAAGGAGCGCGAACACGCACGGAGTAAATTTGGGCGTCATGGAATTTGCTGTAAGAAGTAAAGAAAGTATTAGCCTCGGGGAATTACCAGAATTATGTAATATTGCAAGAAAAAAAGTCCTATTTTACTAGAATGAAGTTGTCCTTGTTCAGCTTCCGATTTTTTTCCATGTCCAATTTTATTTTATTTTTTAAATGTGACTCAGGCCTCATTTGTATCCGGTCTGCAGTCTGAACGGTGAGGTCGCATGTCACGAGACCGTAGACAAGAAATGGGTCTACGAGAACGAGACAAGTTTTAATGTTACTTTTTTTACAACTGCAATGGAAAATTACTACAAAAATATGGCAGTTCAGCGGAAGAAGTTCTCTCGGCCCGCCGGGGCTTTTGTATCTTCGACGTTCGTACTATGAGACAAGATTTACCATAAAAACGGCGTGATGCATTCATTGACAGCTCATCCGCCGTCAGACAGGCTTCGTGTATGGTCTCGGTTGGCATTTGCTGTCAAACATTACCGATATACAAAAATGCGGTTTCCACAATGGGAACATTTTCCAATTCATCGGGAAAAAATAGTGTAGAAAACGCGTATTCCTACAGCGGAGCTCATGGCACGAAGCAAAGACATCAAAAGATGAGTTTATCTGTAATCACATCAGCGGAGTCGACGTAATGGGCACCCCTGTCTACACTTTACTTTGAAAGAAACCTCTTGTGTCTGAATTGTGTTGTTTTGCTCGTAGACTTGGAGATGGCCGTAGCTTACTGGAACCTGGTTCTGTTGGGAAGATTTAAGTTCCTCGATCTTTGGAACAGATTTCTTTTGGTGAGTCCAAACGTCAACGCAAACGACAAGCACAATGATAGACGTGTTGTTTGGAATTGCTCTCTCGGCTTTGCCAAACACTACTCAACTGGGGCTACACGGGAAGCTAAACAGCCAGTCAATGAGTGTTGAGGTTGCTCGGCAAAACACTGCCCCTAGTGTCAGGGCACCGCAACTACAAGATGGAGCCGCTGTCAGAAGGGCTAGTGTAGTGACTGCTGTAGCAGGATGAAGCCTTTAATGCAGCGGTAGGCAACCTGTGGCTCTTTTGATGACCACATAAGCGGTATAGAAAATGGATGGATGGATCTTGACCTCAGCTTTTATAAGGTTACATTTTGCTTTTATTCAAATATATGTAGCTTATTTTCATGTTTACGCGCGTTGCCTTACAACAGGGGTGTTCAGGGTACTTTTTTTTTCATTCTAAAAATACAATTTTATAATAAACTAAAAATAAAAAAATCAAAAAATTTAAAAAAATAAAAAAAAAAAAATAAAAAATACCGAATGTTTAACATTTTAAGCCAACATTTTACAAGAATAATGGCATAATATTATGCAAAAAAAACGTGTTAGTAGCACAGAATTCAAATATGAAAGAAAACATGTTTTTCTTATTATATATATATAATGACAAAACAACCAAAAATTGGAAAATTAGGCTGCAGAAAAGGTTATAATGTTATAAAGTCAAAAAAATTACAGTAAAAGTCATAATTCTGAGAAGAGAAGTTACAAAAAGGTTGAAATATTTAGGAAAACAAACAAGCATAGCATAAACAACAGCATATATAGAAAAGTCAAAATATGAAGGGAAAAAATAAATGTCATTTTAGACATTAAGATTTTTAAATGCGTCGATTTAAAATTTTTAGATAGATAGGACATGTTTGATTTAACGTTTTTTTGTATTTTTCAAATATCCAAAATATGACTGTCGGCTTTCGGCGGCTTAATTTTACGCATGCGCTCACTTTGGCGCAATCTGGCAGAACACAAAGTGGATACGCCGGAAAGAAGACACAGAAAGGTTTAGTGAATGTTTGTTTATATACCTCCTTTCCACACAGTGCCTGTAACACGGCAGTAAAACGGCTCAAACATAAAAGAAAAGTCGTTTTTATTCATCGTCTTCCTGTTGAAGAGCCCCATTTACCGCTGAAGTTGTGCTGTTCTCCTCACGTAGCAGTCCGGCCTTTTCAAATCCCTTCCTTCTTATTGGAGCTGTTGGCATCTATCCTGGTCTGGCCTTAATCTTTGTTAGACTGGTTTATCATAGTTTTTGCCAATGTTGTGTGTGTATTTGTTAATGTGTGTTTTAATCGCCTAAAAAAATTACGAGAAAAAAAGTCGCAATGTAAAGGTATCCTGTGTTTATAGCTGTCTCGGACAATGCCTGTTAAATGAAGCATTAGAATCATCAAGATTTCGAGAATTAAGTCGTAAATTTACGACAATAATGTATATGTCTGAGAAAAACGTTACGAGAGTAAAAAGGTAACTTAATGGGAGTAAAATTTGTAACTTCATTGTATAGGCATTGCCTGAGACCGCTATGAACCGGGGAGTTGAATGTGGAGGGGCGGGGTATTAGAGTGTAGCGGTGAGACGACGCTAGCTCATGTTAACCTGGTGGTACCCAACTGCTCTGTTTTGCTGTCTCGTTATTCATAAACGATTGTCTGAAGCCAGAGGAAAGTTTCCTTCATTGTCTGAGACTATTATAAAGTTAGCTATAGGGTAACAGTGAGATTATGCTAATCATGATGCTAACCGGTTTGTACCCAAATGCTCTGTTTCGCTGCCGTTTTAAATAAAAGCTTGTCTGAAGCCAGAGGGAAGTTCCCTTCCCCATTTAACAACTGTGCTCTAGTTTCCCTCGGACACGTATGACACAATGACGCGTAAAATTACCACTTTAAATATCTTCATATTATGACTTTTAATCTCAAAATCTTAAATTATCAGGACAACTAATTTGATTTCTTCTTTTCATTTATGGTAGTTCAGCTCTTATTTTGAAACTTTGAATCTGTAAAACCGCCTTAATTAAAACATGCATGACTTGACACAACTTGCAGACAAAAATAGCGACTCGACTTGACTTGCTTGTAACTTGAAGGTAAGGACGTGGTGCTTGCTTGTGACTTGTACATGAGCGACTTACTCCCACCTCTGATATATACACGTACAGTATGTGCATTCTCCCATCCATCCAATTGAGTGACTTATTTTATTGTAAATTTGTACATAGTAAAATATGATACGGCTCTCACGGAAATACATTTTCAAATATACGACTTCCATGGCTCCCAGCAACCCCTGCTTTGATGTCTTTTATAAACCCCACAGGTCTAGCATTCCATCCATTGCAGTTGCCAGTAATGGGATTTATAATGGGAATGGTGAACCGCAGAGTAACAGTTTTGGCGTCTCTTACACGAGCTCACACGTGTGGTTGCCGCTTTCAGGAACACCATAAACGCTCCATCCCAAAAGACACATGGAACCTGTTGTTGGACTTCGGTAACATGATAGCAGACGACATGTCCAACTACGACGAGGAAGGTAAGACGTGTCGGTGTCATATAATAACGTTTTCTCTTAAAAAGGTCGCTGAAATAAAAGTAATCATCTGTACTCCATGGAATGGCTGCATTTTTATTTAGTATTAAGTTGTACAAAAAATAGTACGTTTCAGTAATTTGAATTGCCTTTTTATTTTTGAATGGAATTAGAGGGACATAATCCTGTCAATCCCATCCATGTTGACATTTTGGAAAGACTAATATGTTTTAATATTGGAATATATTGGTCATCCCTTGCCACTTTGTCATTATTATGACTTTTCCAAAAATATTCAAAAATCAAAATATGAATAAACACAACAATAATAAATCATGCTGTTTTTGTTAATACTAGTTTGTTTAATAAGCTATTCATCATAAAATGTTTACTTTTTTGCCTAAAAGGAGCATTTTCAAGCATTAAAATGGCTAAATGATCTCAGATACAAATATAAGGCATTCAGAAGACCCATTCAAAGACGGTGGGGTGACATGTAGTATCGTACACTGCTCACTGGGTGTCAGTAATGTTACTGTAATGTTCAGTGAGACACACAAGCACCAGATTTATCTCACAAAGGCACAATAATCCCTAACACGGGCTACTGTTGCGGCCGTAACCCACGCTAACCAAAAACCAGTATCTTAAGTAGCGTATTTTCTGCTATTATGTGTATTGTATTTGGTAGTTTAGTAAGTGTAAAGGTGGCCATAGGGGTGTTATTTTATGCTTAGGGGGCTGTAATAATGATAGATGTATTTAGAAGGTTGTAAACAGGTTTTGTGTGCTCTAACTACAAAAATATTCCAGTTATAAATAAGGAATCCCACTTTGTGGAAATTCGTTTTCTGGATGGTGAAATTATCGGAAAGGAGATTCTTCAAAAACAACATTTTGAGTGCAACTTATCCACTTTTAAAAATGATGCAGTGTACTTAGAAATAAGACCTTGGAAATGCAACTTACTTGAGAAAGCTTTATTAATAAACGTTAGGGGTAGAAAATATTCAATATATCAAAACCTTGCTGCTTGGAAGTTTTAAAACAAAAACATTCTTGCGGCAAAATGTCAAGTTTTCATCACTGTAGAAAAGTTTATTTAGTGGTTTGGCCATGAATTGTTTCCAAAAGTACAACAAAAACCAAATAAATATCAATCCAATCCATCCATAACTAACTCAAATATTGAATATAACAAACAGAACAAACATTTATTAATGATTGTTCTGCACGTAACAAAGCAAAATACGCCTTCACTCAAACGCACATGTAAGCAAATGTGTATGTGCTTAAGCGTTTGGTTGTTGCGTGTGCATTCTGTGGACAAATACACGCAATAAAGATGGTTCAAAATAAAACCACTTATTTTGTTAGGCGCAATCGATTACAGGCGATTTAATTAGAGGACAATATTGGATCATTTGGAACGATACCCTCCGAAATGATATAGTAACTTGCCAAAAATTCAAGCAGTCTGACGGTGAAATAAATACCTGCATACTGGACAGTGCAGGTGAAGTTTCCTAAATTCCCTTTGCTTTTTGTAAGAGGATCGGGTACACATTAATTATGGATATAACCAAAAAGGTAAACAATTCATGGCAAATGTATTCCCATTTTATTTGCATAAAGTGCAACCAACACTTGAGGTTGAATTAACTATGAATTCTATTATTTATTTCGCACCACCAGATTAGAATGAAATGTTATGTGAAGATAGATATTAAAGTGAATAACGTCTGCAAAGACGCTATTAAAGCTACAAGTTGGTGTTTGATGAACACGCTTGTCGTTGCAAGAAAAAACAGCACGCACGCCGGAACAATGGCTGCCAAAACTGAATCCTAAACGACACGCTGCCCCATTCCTGGTCTGGTCGACGTAGCGACTATCTTGTCCTGACGCTCCCATCCAGGAGTTTGAAAGGCGTCACGTTGGGCTTAATTTAGGATGTAGTCCGACCCTCAGTATAAATCCCATCGCACATTGAAGAGGAAGAAGTCCTGTAGCTAACAAGCATGTATCAGTGAAAATACACCCCATAGCCTACGAAAAATTGCATTTTTAAGGACGTCTGCACGGACTCTTCTACCAGAGCGCGCATGCTCAACGTCACGTGACGTCACCCGTGCGCCCCAGAAAACAGACATGACTAATCGACTTATGACAAATCAAACGTAAATCATTAAAGTAGACCTAAACACATCCTTAAAAACCCGCAGTGCTAAAATCCAATTTTCAAACGATGGTAGGTCAATATATGTGGTCTGGAACACAGATGGATGTAGTTGGATCTTAGGAATATAAGTTGATGTAGTGAATGAAGACATGTTCGGAAATCAAATCATAGAAAAACTGAGCTTTTTCATCGCTGTGCAGAAATTCCACGTTCCCTTTTATTTTATAAACATTCATCGATGTAGGAAAATGACTTAGTCTATCAGTTTCCCCCTTCCCATATTAGATGTATTTGCGCTTGATAGACTTGTATTTACTTAGTGAGTTGAGCATTTGGATCTGTCCTGCTAAACTACCAATTGTTTGTGTTTTTTCCCCCCCTTAGGAGCGTGGCCAGTCCTCATAGACGACTTTGTGGAATTTGCTCGACCCATCGTAACGGGGACGAAACGTAAAACTCTCTAAGGAAACAGTGACTTGATAGTATTTTGGGGTTTGTTTTGAAGACTTGCAAGGGGGAAAATGGCAAAAAAAAACCAAACAAAAAAAACATTACTGGACACGATAAAGGACAACGGAAGCACTTGAAATTTTTTTTTACCTTCAATTGCCACATCGCCGGAATCTACTCTGGTTCCCCCTGCTGGATCCTCGCTATCCTGCACCCGCCCTCCGCTTCGGGACAGGCGCAGACTCTGCACCAGGGGCGGGGGGGGGGAGAAGATGGTCGCCGGCTGTTTGTACGAAAAAGAGGGGGAACGTTTTTTTGACGCGAGTGCTCGGAACACCAGCACACACCGAAACAGACTTTACCGTACATACTGTATCTACTGGGACAGTTTACAAAGAGCTATATGAAGAATAATATAAATATGTTGAGTTTATAAATGCTTTTATGTACAGTCATGGATTTTGATATATATATGCCGTATATATATCATGATTGTGTGCAACCATATGTAAGTGTTGAGCAAGTAAAGCCATGTTGTTCTCTTCTGTTGTACTTTTGTCTGTCAGTAAGGGATATCAGCCGATCGATTCGACTGAGCGCGCCACAACGTTGCAACCAGCAGTGGCGCCGGCGATGCCGTTTTTCCCAAGCTACCTTCTGACATGACTTGGAAACAGGAGTCCCGCACATTCGGAAAGATATGGTCGCTTTTGAACTGTTTGCTTGCTCGAAACGTTAGAAGTGAACGAGATGACAAACAAGCCTACAAAAACACTTCACTGGTTGGGTCTGTCCAATGTGGATGCAGCCATTTCTTGTTCATTCATGTAAGTACAGTGTTGTTTATATCAATAAAGCATGAGGGGTTTTTTTTATGTCACAAGGGGGGTTTTGTTAACCAAGGACTTGACTTTCACGGAGCGTGAAAGATTGGATTTAGTGTTTGTACTGAGATTCCGCCACGATTGAGCCGTCTGCCGGGTATATAATTCCACACACGGACGTTCCTTCTCACAACGGCAGCATTTCATTCACATGTCAATCTCAACGAGATTCTGCATTTAACAGTAAATTCCGTTTTTTATTGGCCTATTCAGCGATTCCACGGGGATCATAGGGCCCTACAGAAGGTATCAACCAGTGGTGGCTGCTGGTCATTCAAGGAGGGGAAAGCTCATTTTTTGTTTATATGTAAATTCCACCCTACGTTCCTAGTTTTTACCAGAGACACAAGTCGCTGGAGATCGGTAAAGTCTACGGATCACTCCAAAACAACAGAATGACAAACTGGAGTTTGATACTTCCAAGGTCGCTGATTCGCTCATTTCACTGTCAATCAAGGGATTATGCCTCAGACAGATCATTGATCAGGTGGCGGGCCAGCCCACCACCCCATAGACCCCCAGAGATGCAGAGTGTCCGATGGGCGGGACAAAACCCAGCATTTATCCAATGGGCGTCCAGTTTCGAACAACCCCCTCTACGCTTCCCCATCCGAGTCAGTAGACACTCAAAGTCCAACTGCATATGAAAAACATGGCGGTCGGAAGTGGTGTCAGTGACCTATGGTAAGTAGCATTTCATATGAGTCAGGGGTTTGTACATTAAGTGCATGTTTCAGTTCAACTTGGCATAAGGTTCTTGATTCACGGCTGTGTTTAGGCTAAATTGTGAGTGAGCCCCTACCCTTGGCTTACATCCTAATGGGCGCTAACGGCGGTCCGTTGAGGAAGGTGGCAGCTAAAAGTAATGCCCAGCTGTTTACATGCTACACTAATGGGGATGTCATACAACTTCATGTCAGAAAAAAATCCCTTCAGGCTAGAATGCTGTGCGACCCCAATACAGAACATGCATTACAACATAAGATCATTTTTAAATTGTATTTTAGATAACGTCCGAACTTGAATATATATTGCACATAACCGGCAGTTAAGATTAAATGGGGAGCGGGAATATGAAACAAAAAAAAATGGCGGACGGGAGACCCGCCTCTAACCACGTAGCCTTGAGCAGCTAGCATAGCAAGTTAGCGAAAGTGCTGCTTCGTTCAGTGCGCACACAATCACAAACCCTCCCTCCTTACTAAATATGAGAATATGGCGCATATTAAATAATATTCATAACGCCATCTACCCTCTTTTATTCCACACAAACACAAGGAATACGTACTAGCTGTCTCTTCCCGTCCTTACAAGTCGCGCGTGCGCCAAACAGGAAATGACGCGCCACAGGAACTTAGGCGACACAATTTTCAAAATAAGTGCCAGTCAATACAAAAATGAATAGAACAAAAGTCATCACTACCAAATTGTACCACCCTTTGGTTTTTATGGTAATGGATTAATTTGAACACATGACTTAATACTTCCACATGTCCAAAAGGAGTTGGAAGCAAACCTTATTTAATCCTATCCCATACCTTTCCATATTTATGATTTATGTTTATTTCAATACGCAATATTCTATATTAGAAGTAGAAAATACAATAGATCAGCATATTGACAAATAGTGTCCAAAAAAGGTAACTTCAAGTAAATGTACACTTTTAGCCCTTTTGTGCTTTCTGCAGATACTAGCTTTACTTTAGAAATGTCAATGTGTACATTCAACAGTTGTGGTTCCAGCATTGACCCCTGGGGTACACCAAATACCAGGTACAACTAAATTTTGGCCTTGCCACTGCCACATTTTTTGAGCAAATTACCTTATTAAAAGACTATTAGTGGACCTAATTAAGAGCCCTGTGGCACGCCCCAGTCCTACCATGCTGGGATTAGGAGGTTCTCAAGAAACTGGTAAAAGGCCAAAGCTCCAGCAGCGACCCCGCTCCTGGTCCAGTATTCAGGCATATGGAGTGTGGCGGCATCATGCTGGTTCTTCTGGTCTTTTGACGTTCTGCCCATTGACGGTAAGGACCACTGCGGGAGGTTTGTGTGCAGATATCCTAACCAATGACGAGACTGAGGGCAGCAACAAACAAGACTGCCCTACTAAAATGGTAGCGTTGCGTCTTACAAAAGGGAGACTGCCTGCAATAAAACAGCAACTTTCCAAAACACTTTTATTTTGAAAACCTCTTAAATCCAGTAAAAGCACACAGGAAAATAAAAGTGACCAAGATTTAGACATAAACAGTCAGCCCTCGAGGAGTACACAGCCCCCCCAAAAAGTACCACTTCCACACAGAATAGGAGAAAAATGTTTTCACTCTATCATGTCAGGCATACCATTGTTGACTACATGCAGGGCTTAGCATCAATGCAACATTACTGACACCTGTTGCCCAGAACACTACACATGACCTTTCAGTCAACAACCAAGGAGCCGTCATTACAACTGAGACAGAGGGAGCCATTTTGGAATCGCTAAGGGGCGAGTCTGTGGCATAACAATGTGTTTGATACACACGCTTCGGTACCAGAACATTGTTTGATACACAGGCTTCGGTACCAGCAGCAATGCCCGACACAAAGAACAAGTTCTATTACGGCACCAAGCGAGTACCTTTTTTATTTATATTCTGTTTGTGTTGGTAGGAAAAGGCACTTATTAAAATAAAATAAATATGACCTTGGGCCCTTTGTTTTAGTTTGGATTACAAAATCAATGCAGATTTTCACTTGTGGCACTTATCAGAACCGGCGTAGAGAGTTCTGAAGGACATGGGATGTCGCAACCTTTATCAACTGACCCGAAATTGTCGAGTGAGGTGGGACCGGAGAGAAGCATTCTGGCGCCGTAACAGAACCAACGTATTAAGGTCGTGGCGCTTAATTGGGAGTCATAAAATGTGGCGGTTTTATCAGAATCGGCGTAGTCGAACTACCGATGTCGTGCCGCTTCATCAAAACCAGCGTAGTGAGCTGGTGCCGCTTTATCAGGACCAGTGTCGTGGATTCAGTGAGTTGGATCCGGTTCGTCAAAACCCGAGTAGTGAGCTGCTGCTGCTGCTGCTGCTTTATCGGGACCGGTGTGAGTTTAAGCGAGTCGGTTCCGGTTTGTCAAAACCCGAGTAGTGAGTTGGTGCAGCTTCATCAGAACCAGCCAAGTGAATTGGTGCCGCTTTGGCACCAGCAAAATGAGTTGGTCCCACTTAATCAGAACCTACAGAGTGAGAGTGAGTTGGTCCCGCTTCTTTAGAACGGGCATTGTGAGTGGGTGGCACTTCATCGGAACCAGCCAAGTGAGTTGGTGCCACTTTTGTCAGAACTTCAGTATCATCAGAACCTGAGTACTGAGTTGGTGTCACTTCATTAGAACGGGAAATGTGAGTGGGTGCCGCCAGATCAGAACCGCCGCGGTACGTTATCGGAACCGGTGTAGTGATTTGTTGCCGTCACGAAAACGGCAAAGTCGGACGCGGCATAATTTGTGGCGCTTAAGTTGTGGCCCATAAGTTGTGCCGCCTTATCCAATCGTTGGGGTGTTTTGTAGGATGGCTTTCCACGTTGGGCCACTATCAGCGCCGGCGTGCTGCCTATTACAGGAAGCCGGCATCTTTATTTGGGCGCTTTATCGGAACCCTTGTAGCGAATGCTGGCGGCAAAGGTAGGTAACGTATCAGCCTATAAATGCGATGCGCTCTTCCCGCGGCAATGAACACTTTTTCCCGTCCAAAACAATAAAAATCCCTGAAATCCCACAATTCCCTTTCCAGATCATAAATAGCAGAAAGACATTAAGGGTTCAAAAAACACTTCAATTCAACAACCTTAGTTTTTTTTCTACCCACCTCAGATCATTAAGGGTGGAAACGAGCGTTAAAGGCGCAGAGGGGGGTGGAGGGGTAAGGCTGGTATTAACGGTAAAAAAAAAAAAGGGGGGGGGGGGGGGGNCTGCTCCTCGCGGCACATGTAGGAGTAGCCCAGCGTGCCACCGAGGTAGTCCAGACTGGCATTACGGGCTGAGAAGGGTTCTGACACACAAGACGGAAAATAGTCTGTGTATCATTTTTAGCGGAACCAGGAAGACTTACAGCGGCACCCCTTTTTTCGTCATGTCGCTTTTTAGGCGGCCAATGAGCAAAAAGGACCCATATGATTCAGATTGATACAAGATCGCCGATTCGCTCTTTTCACTGTCAATCAGAAAAGGGACTCCGCCTCAGAAAGATCACCAACTTATGCAGAAGCAGAGCGTCCAGGCCAGCCCACTGCCCCATAGACCCCCAGAGACGCTTAGCGCCAGATGGCCGGGACAAAACCCAACATTTGTCCAATGAGCGTCTAGTTTCGCGCAGTGAACCTAACTCTATGCGTCCCTGTCAAAGTCGGTAGCCGCTCGGCGTCCAAAAGGCGGTGCAGGGCTGTCTGTTACCGGTAGCTGATAGTAAACCAAAGATGAAAGTATTGTAGCGCATTTTAGTCAATGAAATGTTCACACAGCACTACATATTTTTATACTTTTTGGGACAATTCCTTGCTAAATAGCCAAGGTAGTGGGAAACAAGCATCGTTTCACTAACTACAGATTGGTCCCATTACCGCAATGTTCAAAAATACTGGGAACAACATACTTGTATGAATTTAGGTCTACTAGATCAACAAGTTGGGTGATTGCTCCTTATGTTTGGACACTGTGGTGTCCCCCAGGGGTCAGTAATGGGCCCCAAACGCTTTATTATGTACAAGGTCTCTAAGCAAATGCAGATTGTACTATCAATGTATGTACGTACGTGTTAGATGGAAGGTATTGTTTGGCGCCTGATTTAAAAATATTTGAAAAAAAAAATTCATCAACTGCTTGTTAAACCACAAGATTTACCTTTCATGTCCGGCCAGGCAGCAGAGAGGGAAATTTCACTCACGTGGTACGTATTGGACGTGGTGTTCTGGAGGCGGGAAGGTGGAGAGGTTTACTTTGCTGCCATCTAGCGGTCATTTCAAGAAGTACAAGGACCCATAAAATAAACTTACCAAGGTGAAGACAAAGGTCAGATTGGTTTTGTTGTCGTCCGCCGACAGCTGCAAGGTGGCGTTGTCCGCGCCGCACGACCCCGAACTGTTGGTGGCGTTGGGCTCGAGGTTGACGACATTCTGCAGCGTCTGCGCCGACAGATGCGTGGGTTTAGTGTTTGACACTTTCAGACAAACAAGTGCGTGTTTTGGATGGAGAACCTTGTTCAAGGTTGCGGAGCTGAAGCTGATGTTGAGCTGGAGGCCCATATTGGCCAGCAAGCACACCCCGCTCTTGGTGTCGTTGACCTGGTAGCGGCCCATCACGGGTTTACCGGGGCCCTTGAGGGGACAATTCCTGGTGGGAATGCCGACGGTAGCCAAGACTACATTCAAACGTATAAACAGTCCAGGGAAATGATTTAGAATGCGGCAAATCCATGTGTATTTATCATTTCCATACAGCGATGGTAATATGTATTTACATAGGTAACAATTAAACAAACAAAAAAAAAATTTATTTTGGCTTGTGTCATTTACTTGTATGTTTCCTTGTTGTCCAGACCATGTCAATCTTTTAAATAAATGTTTTGTGATTGCATAAGCTCTATTCACTCATTCATTGGAATTTGTTGCTTACATTAAGCAGTTTTAAGCATAAAATGCCTACAATCCAAATACAAGGCATTTAGAAGTCCGATTCAAATTGGGAATGTAGTATTGCACATTGGTCACTAGGTGTCAGTAATGTTACTTTGATGCTCAGAGTGGGTAGGAATTCATGGGGTGTGTTAGGAGATATTACACACATTTGCTGATTTCCCGCAGGTGCAGTGTTGCCAACTAGATCTGGCGACATTCCAACCTCCCTTGACAACATTCTCCAAACCGACAAAATTGTGACAAATTTAGCTGCTTTTCGTGGCGTCGTTGAGGAGCTTTATTGTATAATCTGTATTGGAGTATTGCTACTCTATTTGCAAAATGAAGGCAAAAATAAAATAATTATGATGAAATTCCCCATTATAAATCACCAAACCACGTGTAGTTCTAAACGTAATTTCTTTAACTCGCGTTTTTATCTCTCCTACATCATACGCAAATAACAAGCAAATTAGACAGTGACGTCAGCCTGGGACTTCGAGGGCAGCCAATAGCTACTTTTCTTACTGGAAAGTTAGCGGTGAACGCGACACATAGAAGCTTCGGCTTTTATGACATTTTTTTCGTCATAATCCCATTAAAAATGTAAAGGCGGTCAGTTACTGTGTTTGCCAACCTTCCCCGGAGCTTTCTTTCATACCATATTCACCCCAATCCTTCAAAAGTAGACCGTAACACAAGTGTTTTGGTTGTAGCGCAGCTGTGCCACAGACTTTTGTCTCCCCGAGGAAACTCGGTTGCAGCGCACACGTTCCGTTTCATTGTCTGGATTGATATGAAAAGAGAATATTTACTTATCGTCTTGGATATTAAATGTTTCCACATAGCCCCGGGTGGGGGGAAAACTTACAATATGTCCAAGAGTTCTCATGTAATGTAAACACAAAGAGGAGTTTGGTTAACTTTTCGTACAGCGGAATAGGAACAAGTTGGCTTCAAGTAAAGCAACACCTACTGAATGTACACACGGCGTTGAAAATGCTAGTCAACTTATTAGACATAAATACATATAAATACAAATACATACCTAAAATAAGGTGCAGGGTGACTGTCAGGACACCGCCGATGCGAGCCATTGTGGACGAAATAACAAACGGCAGCCAGAAAAACCCCAAACAACCAACCGAGTAGGCTAGCTAGCTAGCTAGCTACAGGCTAACGTTCACCGGCAAAACAAGAGCGGACCGGAAGCGATAAAAGTCTCCGCTGCCCGACACAAGGGCGATACTGTTATTGTTTGTGACGAAACCAAACCCAATCAAAACAAAGACTGTAAAGTCGTGCGTCGGCCTAAAAGGACTTTGTTTCGTCGCGCTTCAAGCGCCGCTGTTGGCTGACACATCACGTGATGCGGGGCTCGCGGAATGTCACGTGACGAGGAAGTCTTAGCGCGCCAGCACGCGGATTCAGACGTCATTCCGTGTTTGCGTATTAGCCTTTATCTAACGAATATCCGCTTTTTTTTTTTGTTCAAAGGCTGACGCGCCTCTTTGTGAGAATGACACGTTGACTAGTTTGGTTTTGTTTTGGGTCACATCAATCTCCTCCCGTGCGTGTTTACACTTGCGCAATCCGCACGTGCATCCAGTGTCTAAAGGGGTTAGGGTGTTGGTGTCCAAAGTTCGGCCCGGGGGCCATTTGTTGTGAAATGTTAACGCTAATACTTAACAGAACAACAAAGACGTAGCATATATATGCAAATTCAACATTAATACATCTCAATCATTGATATCAGTAATTATTTTATTTATACACAGAAATGACCCGCAATGTGCCAGTGAGGTCAAACTTTACACCAGTATTTACACGGACCTTTTTTACTTGTCTTTATTTTTAATCTAAGGGTGTCCAGAAGGTTAAATTCGGCCCGTGAGACATTCTAAAAATATAACTGAACAAGAAAAGTTTTAAAAAAAAAATTGCAACCAAAAAACAGAATAGTCAGAAGAAAATGTATCAAAATATTTAAAGAAATAAACCATTCCATTCCATTTTCTTCCGCTTATCCGGGTACAGGTTGCGGGGGCAGTAGGGAAGTCCAGACTTCACGGTCTCCAGCGACCTCTTCCAGCTCCACCGGGAGGACACCAAGGCGTTCCCAGGCCAGCTGGGAGACATAGTCCCTCTGGCACGTCCTAGGTCTTCCCCGGGGCTTTCTCCCGGCTGGGCATGCCCGAAACACCTCACCAGGGAGGCATCCGGACTAGATGCCCGAGCCACCTCAACCGGCTCCTCTCGATGTGAAGGAGC